>JAJIBD010004878.1:20000-172500 GCA_021461705.1 Cryptotis parvus
CTATGTGACCGAAACCTCTAAACATGAGCAACGTTATAATCTCATGGAGGTATAATAAAATATTTAAGAAAAAAAAAGAAAAAAAATTTTATTTCTATTAGTTTTTACAAATTGCAATTGAATGAGCAATTTTAACATCTCAATGTTGGTTCTTAACAAAAGCAAGATAATTATTCTTAATTACCTAAACCTATGGTTCTGTGGTAAGCAGCCTCTGTCCTGTATGGCCCATGATTTCTACCTGCCCTCCACTACCACACCTGCACAAATACCTCCCCTAGTCAGTGTTGCTGGTGAACAGAATGTGGCAGAAGGGATGTCACTTCTATGATTAGGTTACAAGAGACTGACTAGCTGGTAGTATTGCCTTGAAAATTACCTTCTTGGAAATACTCGCATAGGGATCAACCAGGGATAACTTCAGGCTAACAGCCAGAATAATGAGAGGCTCAGCTCAACAGTTGATCTCAATCTTGTCAACAACTATGTAAGCAGAAACAGATCCTTCCCCAGTTAAGTTCTGAGATAAGACAACGGCCTAATAACTCCACTGAGTGGAATCTTGAGAGATACCAAAAGCAAAGGGCTCAGGTAAGTCATACCTGGATCCCTAAACCACCAAAGAGTAACATAATGAATCCATTTATTTGTTTTGTCTTGGACTTTTATTTCTGGTTTGGAGGCCACACATGGAGATACTTGGGGTAATTCCCGGCTCAGTGACTGCAGTGCTCGGGGACCCTATCGTGCTAGGGGATCCAACCCAGGGCTCCTCTGTGCACTGTGCACAGCCCTCTGAGTCTTCTCCCTGACGCCTATATATTTTATCCTGCACATTGTTTTAAGCTGCTAAATGTTTAATTCATTCACGTGCGGTGATTGATTACTTACTGTTGTCTCCAAGCCTTCACAGGCATCAAAATTATAGGGGAATAAAATCGAAGGGGAAGCTTGTTGGTCCACACCTGGCAACACTGAGAGTGTTCAAGGATCACTCTTGCCAGTGCTCAAGGGACTTATGGGGTGTCAGGAGCTGGTAAATATAATTGTCTTTGTTGTTGTTGTTGTTGTTATTTTATGGTTTTGGGGATCAAGTCCCAGACCACAGACTTGCAAAACATACATGCACTCGATCTCTGAGCCACTTATCTGATCCAATTACAATATTTTTAACTGCTTCAGGATATTTCTCAAAACTATTTCACATTTTACCAAAAAAAATTATTCACTTTCCTGCTAAGAAATATTTGCATTGCTTCCAATTTTTATATTAAAAGTAATGAATTAGTAAATGTTCTTGGACATGTTCTTCGTGCATGTATAAAAAGATATATATATATACAGATATATATAGATATATATACATAATCTTACAAATAAAGATACAGAACCAAAATTCTCTCCAATCAATAATCATTGATGTAAAGCAAAATTAGTACATAATAATAAATATATTAAATTTGTTATTAATAAAAATAATAGATTAAATTTGTTATCAATATAAAAACTTTCAAGTTCCAATTTTTTTCAACCACTAATAGAAGAAATCAAATTTCCCTCACCATCAACAATGCATAGCATAACGAATATGCTAAGGCTTTTATAGTATAAAAGCCTTATATAGATATATAGTATATAAATATACAATATAATGGTTATAAGCCTTTATTACTTATCATTTACTATTTCACTACAAGTCACATTTTATCAGACCCTAACAAATTAAAAATGCATGTCAATTTCATTTTCCAGCATAAGGGGAAAAAATCTAAATTCTAAGTACCATAATATATTTCTTCCGTCGGCAGTTTTTTTTTTTTAATTTCTGGATAAGATCAAAAGAAGCTATATCTTTTTTTTTCAAGATAAAATGTGTATGTTGGAAGAAGCAGAATAATAAAGGTATTTTCACAGATGGAAAATATAGGAGACAAAAGACAGTGGGAAGAGAATGTGTTGTCTGGCCAAGAGTGCTGAGATGCCAGGCAGTGATGAGCTACAAGGCAATATGAGCTGAAGTGGGCAGAGTAGGAGAAAGAAGGGGTTGGCCAGGGAAAGACACTTGGTGACTTGAGCATTTGAAACTGCGAATTTTGGAAATGCTTATATTTGTTTCTTTTGGGGAGGGTGGTCACACCCGGCAATGCTCAGGGGTTACTCCTGGCTCTGCACTCAGGAATTACTCCTGGCGGTGCTCAGGGGACCATATGGGATGCCGGGGGATTGAACCCAGGCCGGCCGCATGCAAGGCAAACGCCCTACCCGCTGGGCTATCGCTCCGGCCCCTATATTTGTTTTTTATACACATCAATGATTCTTGAAATGATGCCTCTGAAGGGACTGATTACTCAAATGAAACAGCAAGGACAACTTTTTAATCATCTCAAGGAAGTAAAAAATATAGGAGTATGTCTGATATTACAGCCTTTCTGCAAGATACCGGATGTTCTCTTTTTATAAAAAGAGGAAACTGAGGCTTAGCGCAACCAAGCCACTTCACCCAATATTATAAATAGTAACTGGCAGAGTGATGGCTTGGACCCAAGAATGCTGGTCCCAACACCCTGTTGCCACCATCCGTTGGAACACTGGCCATAATACTACTTTATCATCACTTTTGGTGTTAAAATGCCAGTGTTGGACTTTGATATTCTTCCTTTTGGAAAAATGAATAAAGATCAGGCAATCCTCAGAAGGAAAAGACAGATATAGAATGACTGCATTTATTTTTATTATATATATATGTATATGTATACATATATATATATAAAATGGTACCAATATCCAAGGTCAGGCATATATATATGTATATATACATACATACATATATATATATAAAAAATGGTACCAATATCCAAGGTCAGGCAAACATGGGTCAGAAGTCTTGTCAAAGGTGGAAATTACCACAAACATGTGGGAGTCAGAGGTTAGGTAAGACAGAGAAGGGAACAGTGTGCTAATAATTGTCGAAAGTGATAATACCAACCTAGAATTGAGCATTAATACAGGCAAAAAGATACACATGATAACCTCTAAATGTATGACTGTGTAAGAGATGGAAGAGAGAGAGAGAGAGAGAGAGTGAAAGAGAGAAGAGATAAAGAACCTGCCATAGAGGAAGAATAGGGGAGGGGGAGGGAATCGGGGACATTGGTGGTAGGAAACGGGCACTGGTGGAGGGATGGGTGCTGGAACACTGTATGGCGAAACCCAAACAAGAACATCTTTGTAATTGTATATCTCATGGTGGTATAATAAAATATTTTTTTAATCAGGCAATCCTATTTCTTACAAACCTAAATTTGTGGACTCTCTTTTCTATCTCCTAGATTACAAAGCTTAATTAAGGCTGGATAAAAAAGAACAAAGAGGAGAACAGAGTGAAGAGAAAGGAGGGAAACAGGACACCAAGGGGGAGGCAGTGAGAGATTTCTCTGAAGGCGAGTGTAACAATAGCAAATATGCCTCTTAGCATTCATTCCAGAGAAATACGCCGTTCTCCTATGGTTAGCAGTAAATGATATGCTTGGGGATAAGAATAAGTGCAGGACAAAGAGACTGTTCCAGGAGACTGTTCCAGAAAGCTGCTGACACTCAAAATGATTCGGGTGTCAAGCTTATATATAGGGGAAAGAGAAGAGAAGTTCTACAGAATGAACTTTGTAAAAGTCTGAAATCCATTTAAAGTCTCTAGGACCAGGGGACAGTTCAATGGGTCGTGCATTTTCCCTGCACACAGTAAATCAGAGTTCAACCCCCCAGTAACCATATGTGCCCACCCACCTCCCTGACCCCTCCCAGGAGTGACTGTTGAGCCCAATGTCAGAAGTCGGCCCTAGAAGTCAGTCAAATATTTAAAAAAAATTAGGGGCCGGTGTGATAGCACAGCGGGTAGGGCGTTTGCCTTGCACGCCGGTCGACCTGGGTTCAATTCCCTCTCATCCCATATGGTCCCCCAAGCGCTGCCAGGAGTAAGTAAATCCTGAGTGTAGAGCCAGGACTAACCCCTGAGCATTGCCGGGTGTGAACCAAAAAGCAAATAAAAAAAAAATTAGAATCTACATCCAATTATTATTATATGTCTGTAACTGTTTCCTGGAATAAATAGGAAATTCATAGCTGGAAACTCTACACAGTTGGAAACTGGAAAGTTTAAGGATGAGAATATGACACCCGGTGAGCAAATGGAGAAAGAGCCCATCTTCCCATACTGTTTTTCTTTGCAAGAACAACATATATACATTATGAAAGCTTGGGAATGGACTGATGGAGAAGTTTGAGATTATCTTCCTAACCCCACCACTTCAGATGCATATGTTTCCTTTTAGCCCTATGTGCATTTCTTTAAAACAAAGTTGGGATTGCGTCATCAATACAATTTTTATAGTCCATGCTTTTTAAATGAATATTTATGAAGTCTTGCTGTAGGAAAAAATGGCCGTTTTCACAGCTACATAGTGTCCTAAATTTTCTTTTTTATCACTATGGTCCACTGAACCAAGGCCCTCCAGGGAGGCTGGGGAACAGAAGACAAACCTCGCGTATGAGAAGTGTGAGGAGCCGCAGTCCAAGCCTGGGCTCTGGTGTTCTGGCTCCTACTGCTCTACTACCAGCTACCCCACCACTCAGGAACCCAGACCAGTGCCGCCATCTGCTTAATGCATGGTTTTTCCACAGAGCTATAAACTAATGTGGGCTTGAAGGTACTTGGGGGTCACAGCTAAACTGGGCAATAAGCTCCAGGCCAGAATCATGAGAAGACTCTTAATGGCTCATTAAGCTGCTGACAGCTGGGACCTCCAGCCACCCGGTAGTTCCCCATCCCTCAGGGCTCCTGTCAGAAGTGCCTCACCAGAGCACAGCTGACATTCACATGGAGTTGCCGTCCACCTTCTTGTGGGCAGAACAGCCAAGAAATTACAGCTCTGCATATAAGCACCACACTTGGGTGCTACCATGAAACCCTCACACTGCGCCCCTCTCCCAAAGCCACGCTTCCTGGCCCAGAGCATGGCGCTGCTCTCCTCAGCTCACTTTCTCACACTTCTTGGAGCAGAGAGCTTCAGAGTCGAAAGGTCCGCTCTTGGAATTAACTGAAGTTCTTGAATCCAGAGTCACAGACGGGGATCCTGCCTCAGAGATCGCGAGCATTTTCCTCTCTTAGCCCAAGCTGTGCCCACTGCATAACAAGGTCTCCCAGTGAAGCACCCCCCACCATCTGTCTACTTTTCTTTTTGGGCCTCAGGACCCCTCTCCTAGTCCTTACAAGGTATATGGGCCCATCTGCTGCAAACAGGAGTAAACGTGAACCATAAACTCAAGCAAAAAGATATTCCTAAGGTCTCAGACCTCACCAGATCCATATATAGACCAGGAACATAAGGCTCATACCATGCACCTTCCTTCCACTGCCTTCAAACTCTTACTGTCGGGACCTAGGGGATCACTCAAGGTGCTGGAGCAATGCTTTTCACGCACAGATTTCTTAAGTCTTGCTTATTCCCAAATTCCATCCCCCAGTACCACAAGTCCTCCCACCAAAAAGTAACAGCAGATATATCCCCCAAGCACTGTTGGGAGGACAAATATTTTTTAAAGGGGTCAGTTGGAGTGATAAAACAATTGACATGATCATTGCTTATAGGTGGTCTGACTTTGTTCAATCCTTGGCACCTCAAATGATCCCACAAGCCCCACTGGGAGTGATCCCTAAGTACAGAGCCAGGAGCAAGCCCTGAGCACCACGAGGTATGGCCCAAGACAAAAAAGCAAAAGACAAAAGAACAAGCCAAAAGGAACGCCACACTCTTGGAGCCATGGCTCTCTCCCAGCGGGCTACGTAGGAACCACAGTTCTTCCTTTACCTCCTGTCAAGAAGAAGAGCCACCAGACAACACCCAGAGCTTTCAACCAGCTAGAACACCTAGAACGCTTCACCCAGAACCTCTTTCTCCAAAGACTTGGGCTTTGGGCAGAGCACTGCAGGACAGACCTGAAAAGCAGCAGACTAGAAAGCAGGTCTGAGGGGCTGGAGCGATAGTCGGCATTTGCCTTGCAATGCAGCCAAGCCTGAATCCCCAGTGTCCCATATGGTCCCCCAAACACCGCCAAGGGTGATTAATGAGTGCAGCGCCAGGAGTAACCCTGAGCATCGCTGGGGGTGGCCCCCACCCCTACCTAAATAAAGAGCAGGTCTGAGCACAAGGTCCAGAGCTGAGGAGGATAGTCAGGAAGCTGCAACCTGAAAAGGACTCAGCTGCCTGAGGGAATGTGCAGAGGGACACAGGCGGAGAAGTCTGGAGACACTCTGCTAAATCCTGAGGCATACCCGGAAGCTAAATCTGAGGATCTAAACCTCATGACAGTTTAGCTCATGAGCTACATCATGACGGAGTTTCGCTAAACTATCAGCAGTGTATCAGCGCCTTGTTGAGTCCAGTTTCTTTCTAATCTGCCCTGTCTGCTCTCAACTCCAGGGGAGTCTCTGCATTAAGTCCTCCAAAGGACTGCTCGGAGGGCAAAAAGGATGATGTGATGATGGGAAACTCTACCCTTAAACGTAGGCAGAGGGACCGGGAGTTCAAAGCAATCCATTAGCCACAGAAAAGTGTTCCAGGTCAACAAGGAACAGCATTTTCTTTTCTTGGAGCTGTTCCCAAAACAACTTGTGAGTGGCCCCTATAGAAAAAAAAAAAAAAAAAAAAGTTCTACTCCCCATGAACGAACACACACACACACACACACACACACACACACACACACACACACACACACACACACATACATTTCATCACTCCTGTTCACAAAGAGAATTTTATTCCTTGACCTCTGCTGTTTCTGAGAGACCTTCCGAATGTTATTTTTGGGTGATTAGATTTTGGATCAATTCCTTCATCCAGGAGCCTGAAGCTTCCGTCTTTGAACTGGGAAACTTCCCCCACCCCTTCTCGGTTTCAAGAGTTTTAGACTTCATGATTTAGTTTTTCATTCCAAGTTCAGACTTCTCAGAGGCCTGTTGGGATCACAACTTGGCAAAATACACGCCTTGTTCCTAAAATTAAGCCACTGTTACAAGCATCTGAGCGTCCACACTGGGCCACTGAAAAGGCATTTTCATATCACAAGAGAAGACTTCCTGGGGTGGGTGGGTGGAGAAGAGAGGTGGGGGGTGGGGGGGGACCGGCTGAAGCCCTTTCATCTCCTGCCCCATTTCACCCGCCCCACCCCTCCAGTCCCCACCCCCGCATTTCCAGATCCTCTGTGCCTCTCATTTGAGGCTAAATCATATAGACAAATTCAAAGTTCACTTCAGGACACGGACCGAAAAAACAAAACATATATTCTTGTAGCCAAAGTCTTTTCCCAGACTCTGGGATACTCCTGGCCCACACTAGAAACCCAATAAAAGTTTACTGAAAGCAAGGAGGAGGAAGTGGGGGAAAGCTGGGGGGGCTGGAGTGGGAGGGGGAAGGAGGGATGAAGAAAGGAAGGAAATAATTCAGAAGGAGAGGGGGCAGGGAGAGAAAGACCATACGGTTCTACAATAAATTTGAATAAATGCCAATTTGGACATTATGTCCACACTGTACTTCATAATAAGTTATGAAGTTGAGCATTTACTATGCAGCAGTCACAGTGCTAACCTATATTATACACATTAACCCAAAACTCATGATAGCTTCATTATTAGGCAAGAACCATTATTAACCCAATTTCACCAATGAGGAAACTAAGATTAGAGAGATTAAGTAAATTGCACCAAATCCCAAAACTACTAAGTTTGGCACCAGAATTTAAACCTATGTCTGTCTGAAATAACACCACTTCCCTCCTTCCTCCCTTTTTTTTTTTTTTTGCTATACTATTTTTCTTCAGGGCCCCAGAAAACCATTGCTCTTCTTTGACAAGACTAACTCATGCAGCCCATGATGTGAACCTCAGTGAAGCAACACGGAGACTCCCAGAGTCCATTCACTGGACCCTACGGCTTGCTAGGCAAGGGAAGATGAGAAATAACCAAAACATATCAGAAAGAAATTTCATTACAGAAATCTGAAAAAGAAATCCTTAGGGCAGGAACAAGAGTTGGAGAAGCAGAGAAATCACTTCACTTCACTTGTCTTCCCATAGTTCATCGATTTGCTGGAGAGGGCACCAGTAACATCTCCATATGTCCTGTTGCAAGCAAGTGTAGCCAAGGGCATCTGCTTGCTCCAGGAACAGGAAGAGCCTCAAACCATTCCATCAGGTCATGGGAATGAGGTTCCATAATTGTTACTGGTTTTTGGAGCAACAGAGAAAAGACAGCAAAAAGTGGCAGGAGGGGGGAGGATGGGGCCTCGCTCCAGCTGGTGCATGATCTCATTGAGGCTATACGTCTTAAAGAACGGGAAGCCACCGAGAAGTATCAAGCAGGAAGATTTTCCATGCTCACCTCTGATGAAGGGCATGGGATAGCCACCTGAACTCCCCATCATTACAGACCAGCTTGCAGTAACAGCCTCTGTCACTGGTATCTCCCAAATGCTCACAGTCCATGGGCTGCTGAACCCTCTCTGCTCAGAGGAGCCTTCTCAGTCCCACTAGTTACCAAAGAAGCTCCCAAAGAGTCACAGAAAACCACCAAGATGCTCAGGTGCAAATCCGACTCAAAAGGAATCTAAGAATGCAGCATGGCTACCACTCCTTGAGCGTCCAAGGGCCTCCCTGACCTGTCCACAGGCTTGTCCCCTATGGTGCCAAGACATCCAAAAACCCAGATGCCAAAGTCCCAAGGGCTGTGTGTATTAATGACTATCAGTAAGCCTCAGGAGTCCTGGGGAATAAACAGCCAAGAAGGGTTGTATCAAATACCAAGTACCATTAAAGTAGAAGGCAAGTGCAGGAGAAGTCTGCTGGGTGGCCTCATTTAGAGCTGGTTGCTGGCTGAGGCCCACAACGCAGGAGCTCAGGAAGATCCATGGCCCAAGAGCCATTGGCAGGGAGCACCTTGGGAGCCTGGGGCTCACCAGCAATGCCACTGCCTCCCCTTCAGTCTGCAGTCAAGAGCACTTAAGCATGATGAGGACTTGGGATTAAACCCAATCACTAAACCAGCATCGTGGGAAACTGAAGCTCCACCAAGTTTCTAGGCCACCATCTTGGTTCAGGGGCCAAGGACTCAGCTGTGTGAGTGAACCCACATTCCTGAGACAGAGGTGGGCAACCCACACAGAGAAGACAGCGCTAGGGAACAGGCAGGCATTGTCCACGCATTCCGCCCTGGGTCTGGCAGAGCGAAGCCTGAGTGGGCAGCAGAGGGGACAGCAGCCTTTGGCAGAATACGTGGCCTCTGTGGTGGGGAGGAGTGCGGGTGCTCTGTGGGACAGTGGAGTCCACAATGGGGACATTCTTCCCCCTTCACTGCATCTGCTCCCTAGCGAGGAGGGCAGAGGGGAACTGAGGTGGGAGCATCTGCCAGTGCCCAAAGTGATGGCCCAGCCCTAAGACCAACCTAACAAAGGTCAGAGAGGCAGAGGAAAAGTACTGACACCCCAACCGGTCACTTTGATTCTTTCTCTTATTTCAGCCACCTCATGTCACGCTGCGCTTGGCCAGCAGCTGTACTTTTTATTTTTAAATTTTTACTGTCTAAGCATTTCTTCCACACACTTCCAAGTTTCCCTTTTATCACCTACTGTGTCCAATCTACTGCCCTTTAAAAAAATCCTTAATTGGTTGTGAGTTTGCCCTCACAACAGCCCCCATCACATCACCAATGGGCTACCTTCTGCAAAGGAATTGGATATGCACCAGATAAATTACATGTCTAGAGGTCAGAGTGGAGAGAACAGCGGGAAGGGCACTTGCCTTGCAAGGAGCCAACCTGGGTTCTGGGTTTGGTCCTCAGCACCCCAGTTGTCCCGGAGCCTGGCCAGGAATGATCCATGAGTACAGAGTACAAAGCCCTGAGCCCTACCAGGTATGGTCCAAAATGGAAAAGAAAAAAAATACGTGTCTGTCCCATCTCAGCTGAAACTAGATCATGTGTTATATGCTGGGACTTATACAAGTTTTGCTAATCCTTATGAAAATCCTCTAATATGTGAAATAGGAGATTCCAAGTTTACAAGAAAACTCAGTCCAAACATTACTAAGTACCTTGCCATAGTAACCAACCAGTAACCGACCAGTGATCAGTCCCAGATTTTCTGATTCGGAGTCCTTCCATGTTGCTGAATTCTTGGATCACCCAGTAATGTCCAAAGGAATTTTGCTTTTTTAAATTCAAACGCAAAGTGTGCATGCATTTTGATAATGATATCAGAGACTAGAAGCAATCTAAATAGACACTTAAAGAAAAATAGCAAAACAAATACTGTTTCTGCCAGAAACAGTATTACCGAGCATTTGAAGTAAACAATTTTTTCCACTGCAGCAACACAGAAGCTTCTGATAACTGTATGGAAAGTGGTATGGCTAATGTGAATGCAGCAATGTAAAAGTGCACCTATAAGTCCACGCAGAATATGAGGTAAAATGACCGCAGCACTTACAATAAAGTTATTTTTTTTAGCTAATTTACCTTCACAAGTGTCTTCCTAACACCATTATGATACCTGATCATTAAACAAGTTTATAAAATCTCTGCTAAATTTTGTTTTTGCCTTTTGGGCCATACCTAGAAATGCTCAGGGGTTACTCCTACCTCTGCACTCAGAACTTACTCCAGGCAGGCTGAGGGGACCATATGGGATGCAGGATAGAAACTGGGTCAGCCGTATGCAGGGCAAATACCTGCCACTGTACTACTGCTCCAGCCCCTCTGCAGAATTTTTCATGCCAAATTTTCTCCTAAGTTTTTTATTCTATCTGCTGATTCAAATACTGATGTTACTTTTTTTTTTTTACTTTTCCTTAATTCCTACAAAAGTTTCCTCAAACTAAGCTGTTCTCCCATATGCACTTTTATTTTCATAGCAGCACTATTGACAGTAGCCAGAATCTGGAAACAACCAGAGTGCCCGAGAACTGATGACTGGATAAAGAAACTTTGGTACATCTACACAATGGAATACTATGCAGCTTTTAGGAAAAATGAAGTTATGAAATTTGCCTATAAATGGATGGACATGGAGAGGATAATGCTGAGTAAAATTAGCCAGAAGGAAAAAAAAGACAGCTATAGAATGACTGCATTTATTTGCATGATATAAACATATATATAATATATTATATATAGTATTATATATAGTATTATAAATAATATATAATACTATATATAATATATATGATATATAATATATTATATATAGTATTATATGTATTATATATTATATATAGTATGATTATATATTATAATATATATTATATATAGTATGGTTATATATATTTTATATATACATATATATAGTATGAAACCAATATCCAAGGTCAGACAAAACATGGATCAGGAGGTCGTATCAAAGGTGGAATCTACCACAAATGTGTGGGAGTCAGAGGTTAGGTGAGATGGAGAAGGGAACAGTGTGCTAATAATTGTCAAAAGGGATAATACCAGCGTAGAATTGAGTATTGAATACAGGCAAAAAATATACACATGATAACCTTTAAATGTATGTATTGTAATCCACATTGTGTAAGAGAAGGAAGAGAGAAAGAAAGCGAGGGAAAGAGAGAGAGAGAAAGAGAGAGAGAGAGAGAGAGAGAGAGAGAGAGAGAGAGAGAAAGAAAAGAGATAAGGAACTTGCCATAGAGGCAGGCTAGGGAGGGGGAGGAAGTGGGGACATGGTGGTGGGAAATGGGCACTGGTGGAGGGATGCGTGCTGGATCACTGTATGATTGAAACTTGAACATGAACTTTGTAATGCATATCTCATGGTGGTATAATAAAATTTTTTTAAAAAACTAAGCTGGTCTCTTTTTTTTATTTTTTACTTCCACATGAGATCTTTTATAATTCATTACTTTCTTGCGGGGGAGGAATGAAGGGGTGGCCAGCAGTGATGACGGGATTAGGCTTTACCTATCTCAAGCTAATAAGCTCTCAAACTAGCCCTGGCTTTGATGACAGTCATATGCTAAAATGACCATCTGGCATTCAACTGCTCCCCCCCAAAAGATGAAGCACTCAGAAACCATCTTGCCCTAGCTTCACGGCAGCCACAAGATGCATAGGAAAAGGTGCTGCTCCTTCAGACGCTCCCTTTCTTTCTGAGCCTTTGATAATCCTGATCTCGAAAGGCTTTGAGAGCTCCAGAGCCTCTAGGAGAGACTATTTGGTCACAAGCTTTTAGCCTTGCTCGGGGTGTGTGGGAGTCAACTCAGATTTCTGGAGGTAGGGATTGCTCCCTGGGCCGGAGAGGTTAGTCCAGCTGTGTGGAACCTAGAGCTTGTCTTTCTGGTGGATCTTGTTTCCCTGCACCCTCCCGCTTCTCATGCCAAAGTGAACCTAAGCCTGCAGTGAAGGGAGAAACCCTAGGCTAGTTTTTGTCAGCTCACATGTCAAAAGAAATCAGGCATCAAAGAGGTAGAAGTGATAGAGGGAAATTTATTGAGCAACCACATAAGACCAAAGATAAGAGAAGTGAAGATTAGAAAATTTGCCTTTACCATTAATTTGCCAAGTGACACTAAATAAATAAATCTCTTTTTCCTGGTGGGGGGGTACAACTGGCAATGCTCAGGGGGTTACTCCTGGCTCTGAGCTCAGGGATCACTCCCTGGTGGTACTCTGGAGACCAAATGAGATGCCAGGGATCGAACCCAAAATCAGCAGCATGCAAGTAAAAAAAAATAGCCTTACCTGCTATACTATCTCTCCAACCCCATTCAGTCCCTTCTGGCCTCAGTTTCCCTAATGGCGATATGAAGAGACTGGACTAAAGGTACCTATGGTCCCCCAACAGTGAGGCAGCGATATGCTGAATTCAGCTCTCCCAGGATTAGAACAACCAACTTCTAAATGGGGGACTTGGTGAGCCTGTTGCTAAACACAGCTGTTGTGACAGCTGTTATACTTAATAAAAATCTTAATATAATTTAATTAATTATAAGTGTGTATAATTAAAACCCAACAGTAAAAAAAATACTCAAAACAATGACTCCTGAGTATTTGGCCAGGCTCGGCAAACATTTTCTGGAAAAAGACAAGATATAAGATCTCATAGGCTTTTAGGGGCTACATCAGTCTCTGCCTTATGGTCATATTTTAGTTTTTACAATGATTTAAAAAATATTAAAATCAATCTTTTATTTGCTTGTTGCTTTTGAGACCATACCTGGCAGTGTTTAGGACTTACTCCTGGTGAGGCTCAGAGAATGGAAACAGAGTCAGCCACTTGCAAGGCCTTATCCGCTATGGTTCTAGCCCCGTTAAAGCTAAACTTGATTCCAAGTAACTACAACAGACCATCTGACCTCTTAGCCATCAATCACCAATTGTGAATCTCTGCTTTGGAGGTGATTTCTACCTATGCCCCTTATGCGGCAGAAATATGCTATAACGGCATGCAGCTCTTGTCAATCCCATGTGTAGTGAGACAACAGTGGCAGCTTACAATCAGATTTGATAGGTAGGTATAGTTACACGATGGACGGGGTAAACACTACACCAGAGCTGCTGCTCCTGGAGAACTCGTTGTCACAGGCTAGAGAATCAGAAAACTAAAGTGCTTCACCACTTTAGAAAACTAAAGTGCTTCACAATCAGAAAACTAAAGTGCTTCACTCACCCTGGGGTTACAAGGAATCAAAGAAATAGAAGTCACAATGGCTATGCAGCCCTCCACACCTGGACATGGTTCTACTAAATGGTGGTCCTAGGGTTGGAGTAATAGTACAGCAGGTTAGGTGCAAGCCTTGCACGCAGCCAACCCAGGTTTGAGCCTCAGCATCCCATGTGGTCCTCCAAGTCCTGCCAGGCATGATCCCCGACTGCAGGATCGGGGTTAGCCTTGAGCACTGCCAAGCAAGGGTTCTCCTGAGACCCCTTCCTCAAGGTTTTGGGCTTGCTTTCCCAAAGATGCCAAAAATTTCCCCCTATTTTTCTCCTTTCTCAATTTGAAAGCGCTATTTCTGTCTTTGTTCCTGCCCTGGACACTGGCGAAGCCACTGAGGTCGGCCCAGAAGCCGCCAGGGACAGATGCTATACAAAGCCTTCCCCTCCCAGAGCGCCAGGAGCAGATGCCAGAGCGAATGGCAATTTTATGCAGAGCAGCCACCTCTGCTATTCTGGGTGGATGTGGGGCTTCTCCAAAAATAGAGCAATAAACGCACAGGTCTAGACTAAGCAGCAATTTTGGTTTAGGGGAAAGCTGATACCCAGAAGGATGAGGATAACCCCCAGAGTTTGTTTCCAGCAATTTGGGATCAATTAGGCAGGAAAAGAGTCTGGCGAAAAACAAAGGCACAGGCCACACCAGGAGTGAGGCTCCTACAAATCCCAAATGTCAATGCTGCCTTTGCCGAAACAAGGGACAGCATAAAAGTTGAGGGAGAAATCATCTCTGTGTCTGCTCTGCTTCCCAAGCCCCAGGTAACTCCATTCTGGGCACTTACACCAGCTCTCTGCTTGTGCTCTGCTGCTTCTAACTGACCCTAGAAAAATTAAGGAAACAAAAAAATAAAAGGGGTGGGGGTGCTGAGTGATAGCACAACGGGTAGGAGTGACTGCTTTGGGCCGACCTGTGGCTGACCCAGGTTCGATCCCGGCATCCCATTTGGTCCCCCAAGCACCGCCAGGAGTAATTTCTGAGTGCAGAGCCAGGAGTAACACCTGAGCATCACTGGGTGTGGCCCAAAAGGGAGAAGAGATGAGAGGCGAGGTGAGGCAAGGCCAGGGGAGGCCAGTCAAGGCGAGGGGTGAGGTGGGGCGGGGCGGGGCAGGGAGGGGTGGGAGGAGAGGAGAGGGGAGGGAGGAGAGAAAGGAAAAGAAAGAAAAGCAACATCTTTGCCCAATTCCCACTTGCCCTGTCCAAAGAGCACAGGATTCTCGGGAAGCAAGAGGGCCACAGAGAAAGCAGAGAATGGGTGGCCAAGGAAAGCCAATGTGGAGTAAGCAGCACCTAGACAAAGGGACCCTTTCTGAACTAAGACCCTTTCAAGAGCAGGCAGGAAAGAAAGGAGAAAGGTGTCCAGACAACGGCAGTGGAGCACACAAATGCAGTCATCCATGTCTGTTCTATTTAAAGATGCTCAAACTCATTAGTCATGGGAGAAATTTAAATTAAAAACCACAGCGAGAAGGAAAAGCCACAGAACAGAACTCTCTCCCAACAAGGAGACAGACAATCCATAGACTCTTAACTTCCCAGGAGCCCTGTTCAGGGAGCTACCCAGGCCACCGGAGCCCTCAATAGAGAGGGGCTTGGAATTTCCCTGGGCAGATAAAACACAAGTTCCACCACCTCAATCAGAGCCCCAGAGCAGAATAGAGTAAGAAGGAGGGCCAGAGCGATAGCACAGTGGGTAGGGCATTTGCCTTGCATGCCACCAACCTGGGTTCCATCCCTGACATCTCATATGGTCCGCCAAGCACTGCCAGGAACAGTTCCTGAGTGCATGGCCAGGAGTAACCTCTGAGCAATGCTGAATGTGACCCAAAAAAGCAGAAAGAAAGAACTAACATGGTTGAAGAGATGAGAGCAGGGATGTGAACCTAAATCAATCATGGCAGCCCCAAACAACAAGCTGCATTCACCACCCCCAGACAATTTTCCATTGCTTTTACCAGAAGCCTGGGGCAGCCAGAATTGGAAGCCACAAAAAGTGTGGCAGCAAAGACTCACTCTCATCTCTCATGGCCCAGGAGAAGATCCACTGTTCACAGAAGGACACAACCATATGAGTGGGCAGAAATTACATACTCTCCCTTCAGCCCCCAGGTTTATACAAATAAAAGCATTTCCCTGCTGTGGAAAGAAGACCTCGCCCTTTCCCACGACTCCACTTCAGCCAACCTGTTAGAAACACCCAAATCAGGGACACACAACCTGGCTTGGGTGCAGAGCCTCACATGCCTCTGGCTACAGCATGAGTTGAGCCTTCACTGTGGAATTTGGCGTTATTGACCAAAGCTGAAGAGGTCTAAACCCTGTAACCTAGTGATTCCACTTCAAGGTGTTTATTTGTGCAAGCAAGATGATCACAAGAAGTCAAAAAAAGAGATATATGAAAGAACATTCAAGGCAGAACTATTGGAAGTGACCCAAAACAGTCAATGACCCAATGAACA
Source organism: Cryptotis parvus (assembly GCA_021461705.1). NCBI lineage: Eukaryota > Metazoa > Chordata > Mammalia > Eulipotyphla > Soricidae > Cryptotis > Cryptotis parvus. Next base: position 36,214 of record JAJIBD010004878.1, read on the forward strand.
CCAACGTGCGGTATCTAAATCAGAGTTTCCTCGTATGATGACTAAATACTACACAGCAACAAAAATGAACAACCCACTACTACCTACAACATGAATAAATCTAACTAATATGTTGCGAAGAAGCCAGTTTAAAATACCCATGAGAAAACTGTATGACTGAAACCCAATCATGAACATGTTTGTAATTATATATCTCACGGCAGCATAATAAAATTTAAAAAATACCCATTAGCTCATTCATCCATAGAAAATTCAAAATGGGCAATAAGTAATGAAGGGAACAGAAATCAGAAATTATCCTTTGATGTGCAGTAAGGACAGAAGGGAGAGACCACTTCCAGTAAGTATAGTAGGGAAGGCCACTTCCAGAGCAAGGCAAGATCTGTGTCTTGGTTTGGCCACACAGAATGGTTTCTTCACAGCAGAAATAGTCAATCCTGCACCTTGATGATGGAATCCTTCTCTGTGTGAATGTTATACTGGGATGAGAAAGAAAATTTCTCTCTAAAGACACATACAGAGCTCAAGAGACAGTACAGAGGGTAGGACATTTGCCTTGCATTCAACCAACCCAATTAAATCCCCCAGCACCCCGTATGGCCCCCTGAGCCTGCCAGGAGTGATCCCTGAGTGCAGAATCAGCTGTGGTCCAAAAACCAAACTAATATCTTTCAATAAAATAAAACTAAAGACACATACATGGTAGAATGGGACCTGTTGAACATGTCTGCCTCACAGAAGTCACAGGAGAAAAGGCAGGTGAGAAAAAGAGCAAGAACATGAAAGGGCTTAGTAGATAACTAGGATTCAGTCATTCTTCCACAGGCACCAAGAGTCAACAAGGAAATTCTGGGAACCAGAGAAATAGCTCAGCAGGCAGGGAGCTTGCCTTGCACGCTCCCTGACTCTCCCTGATTGAATCTGGCTGACCCAGATTCAATCCCCCAATATTCTATATTGTCCCCTGAGCCCTGCCAGAAGTGATCCCTGAACACAGAGCCAGGAGTAAGCTCCTAGAACCACTGGGTATGAACCAAAAAAAAAGCCCTTTATATTAAAAAGACTGTGTTGCAGTACACTGTTCCCCAGAGCCCGTGTATCTTACCTGGAGTTACCTCCTGCAAGCCACTTTGTAGAAAAGGAGCAGAAAACAGTTTGATATGTGGCAGTATATCTTACCATGTATTCTATGGTGGCTGATATAAATATTTTCTTTCATGCTACCACAATCATGGTGGCACAAGATAGATCTTACCAGTATATTTACCTGGCCACGCTGGATCTCTAAGTAATTAAATCACAGAGAAATGCTGTATGCCTCCAAACAAGCAAGCATGGCTCTCTAATAAGTCTAAAGGCTGGGGCCTGAGTGATAGCCCAGCAGGTAGGGCGTTTGCCTTGCACACAGCCGGCATACCGGCCCAGGTTCGATCCCCAGCATCCCATATGGGCCCTTGAGCACCGCCAGGAGTGATTCCTGAGTGCAGAGCCAGGAGAAACCCCTGAGCATTGCCGAGTGTGACCCCCCTCCCCAAAAAAAGCAAAAAAAAAAATAAAGGCTAATATACAAAACAGCTATGAAGTAAAGATGAGAATCTTGTGACAGCATGGAGATATATATACCTGGCTGTAGAATATCCATTGGTACCGATGCATGCCTTTGTATTCTGAGATAAAGTTCATCTCAGATGTCCCTCCTCCATCTACCAAGGGCTTGCAACCTTGGCTGGGGTAATATTAACATTTCAATGGAACTAAGTGAGGTACTGGGAGAAATTACCTGAGGGGGATTGACCTACCTGCTCTCCTTAATGTGGGCTGGTCTGGGCTGAAAAGTTATAAAAACTGTAGCCTGCTTTCTTCTGTGCCTTTTTCGCCTTTTGGCTTTTTGCCCTTTGGCCTTCTCCCTCTTCCTCTTCTTTGCCCTCTGCCTCCTCTCTCCTACTGGGCCTTAGCAGGTGGCAGCGGTCATCTCGGCATAGGATTCTAAACCTGCACGTGATCAGGGTCCAGCTAAGAACCTAAAGTCTGTGGTTTTCCTGTTACTGGATTATATATCCAGAACAAGTGTGAGTAAAGCCTTTTGAAACTTTGCTGGATTCTCGTGTCTTTCTCTGTCTTTCCCTGGGGCAGAAGGGGATCCCTACACCCTGCTCCCAGATTTTGTCAGGGCACGCAGTATACTCTGACAAGGCTGGAGATGGTACAGAAGGGAAGCTGTTTGTCTTTCAGCAGCCAGCCTGGATTCGATTCTGGCACCCCATAAGGTTCCCCAAGCCACACCAAGAGTGATCCTGAGCACAGAGCCAGGAAAGAGCACTGCTAGATATCCCAGCCCCCCCATTAAAGGACGATTCTTTCCATTTTAGAATGACATTTTTAGATTCACAGGCAGCTCTAATAACACAGAAAAATCCTGTAGGTCATTCATCCATTTTTCCCCAAAGCTGACCTGTTCCAGACCTATAGAACAATGCCTCAGTTAGTAAATAGATTACACCACTGACCTTACTGAAATTTCTCCACTTTTACACAGCCTCGTTTCTGTATGTACCCATGTTCTACAGGGTTTTTATTGTCAATCACCATAGTCAAGATACAGAAGGATCCCTGCCGTTACCCTTTGATGCAGAGTGGTGCATCAATACCATGAAATATTACGCAGCAGCACAGGAGAACAGACTATTGATACCTACAATCATTTGGATGAGTCTCAAGAGAAATTTACTGAATGGGAAAAAAGTAACTTATCTAATAGAATGACTGCATTCATTAATAGGACATAAATAGATACCAGTGTTTTACTAAATGTGGGAAATGGTAATGGCAGATTAAAACTCACCATTGAATATACACAAAGAGACTTAAGTGATAAACTCTAAATATCTGCAGGGCTAGCCACAATGTGTAAAATAAGAGGCAGAGAGATGCAGAGACTGAGAGAGAGACAGAGAGAGAAAGAGAGGAAACTCAGGTACCTGCTATTAAGGCAGCATGGGGGTGGGCGGGAGGGTGTGGGGTACATTGGTGGTGGAAATGGGGCACTGGTGGAGGGATGGGTACTGGTATACTGTATTACCAAGAACCAATTATGAACACCTTTGTAATTGTATGTTTCACGGTGGTATAATAAAAAAATTAAAAAAATAAAATAAAAAATTAAAAATTAAAAAAAAGTGACTTATCTAAAAGGCTAAACATGCTAAGATTCCATTTATGTAACATTCTTGAAATGACAAAATTATAGTCATGGAAAACAGATTAGTGGTTGCTGGGGGCTAGGGAAGGCAAATGTGGCTATGGCTCTAAAATGCCAGTACCAAAGCTTCTGAGCAGAGGGACGTGAATAGCACAGCCACAGAACCGGGATCATTCCGAGTGCCTCTGAGCCAGCCCGCCAAGGCTTTTCTCCTCCTCCCCTGCCTTCTCTACCCACCCCTCGCCAACTGCCTCCTGTTGCTTTTGTGCATAGTTCATTAACAATGACTGGGCTTTGATGACAGGCCCTGTTATCATGCGTCTCCCACTCTAGCAGTCCAGTGAGGTCTCCAACGTGACTGACCCAGACCGACCCTTGTGCCCTCAGCCCTTCTAGAGCTGGGTTTCCCATATCTGTTTGGCCTAGTGCCGCTTCCCTGATATTTATAGTCTTTATGTGAGCAAACAAGGCACTTCCCACTTGCACCCAAGGCTACCTCTGCCCCTGGAGTATTCTAGCAACCTCCACAAGGAGTGATATTGCCCACTGTGGGGGAACAGAGTCTCCAGGGATGAGAAACCTTTGGTAACTTACTGAAAACTTAGGGATCCTTTGTTTCCCCCGCCCCCGCTGTTTTTTTTTTAAATTTTTATTATACCACCATGAGATATACAATTACAAAGATGTTCATGTTTGGGTTTCAGTCATACAGTGTTCCTGCACCCATCCCTCCACCAGTACCCGCTTTCCCACCACCAACACCCCCTGATTCCCTCCCCCTCCCCAAGCTTGCCTCTATAACCTCCCTGGATATTATTCTATGAAACTGCTTCAGAAACAAATATGTTGTTGAGGGCAGAGGGTCAGGTGACATTTTTTTTACTGCTATTTTGAAATCAGATCCATAGGAAGCCTCCGGGTACACATTAACAACTGACATAAACCATTAAGAAAGAGGATTAAGGGGCTGGCAATTTCTCACAACAGGCAACTCTCTGCTGTAGTCCTGGATGGCACAGTGGGCCCAGGAGTCAGATAAAAAGAGGAAGTGCAAAAAAATCAATAAATAAAAATAAAAGCATTATATTGTGGGGTTTAATGAGTAAATTTAATGTGCTGAAAATTAAAACTTCGAGACCGGAGCGATAGCACAGCAGGTAGGGTGTTTGCCTTATATGCAAGTGACCCAGGTTCGATCCCTGGCATCCTATACGGTCCCCTGAGCACCGCCAGGAATAATTCCTGAGTGCAGAGCCAGGAGTAACCACAGAGCATCACCAGGTACAACCCAGAAAAGAAAAAAAATTTTTAATTTAAAAACTATTCTTTGAGGGAGTGTTAGAAGTAAATTCAACGCACTGAAACAACTATTGTTTGGGGTATTTTTTTAGAAGTAAATTTAACAAACTGAAAATTAAACTTTAATAAAACTTCTGTTTGAGGTTTTTTGAGTAAATTTAATGTACTGAAAACTAAAATGTGAAAAAAAAAAGAGGAGAGGAAGTGTGGTTCAGAAACACAAGCAGTGGCTCACAGGCCTAACTGAACTGTGGCTTGACTTCAGTTTTGTGAACCCAACATCTAGCTTCTGCCTGAATACAAGCACTTTTTTGGTGGTCACGCCCCCCAAAGACATCCGGAGGAAAGGGCCTGTCAGAGGAGGGCAGGTGAGCTGGGCTGAAAGGATGAATAGTCTACTAGGTAGAAAGCGGAGTGGAAAGTGAGGTCCCACTCCATTTTGTCGAGTCTGGTGGCCCCGCCCAGGAGCTGCCCTGGGGCCACCAGTCATAGCATGAAGAGCCTCACAAGCGGCTGGGGAAGCTGGAACTCGGCTCGCCCGGGCCCAGCTGACTATGGGGCCCCCAGGAGGACAGATGGGTTTTGGGATTGAGCCCATCACCTCTGGGGGGTCCCGGAAGCAGCCGGATGAGACTCGCCCATCACACTAGCCACCATTTTCGCTGTCCAGACGCTGGGAAACTGCCTCATGACCAGATTAACAGAGCAAAACCAGTTCGAGCCGAGCCGCCGCGGTCCATTAAAATAGTGGAAACAGTAATGTCTTTTAGTGCACTGCATTCCACGATGTGCAGGAAAGTTTGGCAGGAGGGAGAGATAAAGAGGAGAGAAATGACATACAGAACCCGCCAAGTAGTTGAGGTGTGGGAGGGGGAGGGAGGTGGGGACATTGGTGATGGGAGATGGGTTTGGGTGGAGGGATGGGTGTTGGAACACTGTAGAACCAAACCTCTACATGAGCATCTTTCAATTGTATGTCTAAAATAGTGTAATAAAATTTGGGGAAATAATAAAATAAAGTGAAATTTAAAAAAAAAAAAAAAGAAAGTGAGGTCCCAAACACAGGTAACAGTATGAGGAAAGAGGACTGCATGAGGGCCGAAGTAGGTGACGGTGACAGAAAGCCAAGAAGGGCCTCATTAGAAGGAAAAGAGAAAGAGATAGAAAGAGAAAGAAATAAAGAACCTGCCATAGAGGTAAACTAGGGAGGGGGAAGGGAATCGGGGACATTGGTGGTGGGAAATGGGCATTGGTGGAGGGATGGGTGCTGGAACACTGTATGACCGAAAACCAAACATGAACATCTTATGAACATCTTTGTAACAGTATATCTCACGGTGGTATAATAAAATATTAAAAAAATAAAAAATAAATAAAAAAGAAGGACCTCATTACCTGTGATTAAGAGTTTGACCCTGAAGGAATAATAATACAGGGATAAGGCATTTACCTTGCATGCAGCTGACCCAGTTCAATCCCAGGCTTCCCTTATGATCCCTCGAGCACTACCAGCAGTAATTCCTGAGCATGGAGCCAGGAGTAACTCTTAAGCATCGCTGGGTGTGACCCAAAACGCACAAAAAAAAAAAAAAAAAAGGGTTTGGCCCTGAAGAGGTGGGACACAGGACAGTTCCCAAAGCAGGGCTGCCACCAAGTCCTTCAGGAGGGTGGTTCAAATCACCCCTGGGAAGCTGATTATCATAGCAGACAGGACGCTGGAGAGTGGGTCGGGTGTCTCCCCTTTGCAAACAATGAGCCAAAGAAAGCATCCAAGTCCCCAGTAGCCTGGAGGATTTGAGTGGTTGGAACTACAATCTTGGCCTTCAAACTGGACCTCACTTGTCAACACAAGGATCAGGCTTCTGCCAACTGGGAGAAGGAAAAAGCACTTCACAGTGTAAAAGCTGGGAGGGCCTGAGGCTGCGAGGGCCCAGCCTTCCTGAGTCTGTAGAGTGAAGCCTCAACAAGTGGGCTATGGAGCTTCCTTGAGAAAATTCCAGGACCAGGTCCAGGCTGAGGAACCAGGTAGCCTCTGCCCACCAGGCATGTGGAGAGACTTCTGTATGCAAAGTGACTGAAGAGCCTCTTGGCCAAGAAAACCTGCTAATAAATGACCCAGCCCCTGGCCGAGTCCAACATAGCTCCTAGGGTTCCACACACACATGGGTGGGGGGTGCCATGCTGGCCAGACTTGGAGCGGGAATTTGGGTTCCTCCTCCCATTCCTCCACCTCCATGTTGGTGGGCATGGCTGCGAGCTCCCAGCTTTTCACATTTATACACTGTAAGCTTCATTCTAGTTGCAACAAACTGGGGAGGTTGATGGGGAATGGGGAATTATAATGTCACACTAGAACTCACTATTGAATATACACATAGAGACATCATAAAACGTTAGTATCTGTAGGGTAAGCCACAAAGTGTAAGAGAAGAGAGAGAGAAATACAGAGACAGAGAAAGAGAAAGAAGATGTGCCTGCTATAGGGGCATGCTGGGGTTGGGTGGGAGGGAGTGTTTGGACATTGGTGGTTGGAATGGGGCACTGGTGGAGGGATGGGTGCTGGAACACTGTATGACAGAGACTCAATTATGAACATCCTTGTAATTGTATATCTCACGGTGGTATAATAAAAATTAAGGGAAAAAAAAGAATACCTACTAAGAGAAGGAAGAACAAGGAAGGAGAGGCTCTGGATTCAGCAAGGGATATGCCCCTCTCTCCTTTCTTGGACGCCCACACACACACACACACATACACACACACACACACACACACACACACACACACACACACTTCGAGTTTTATACCCTGATGAGCAAAGGTTATCAGTAAGGATGGGAATATCTTAAAATGTCTTAAAATTCTGCTCTGAGAGCCCCCACAATAGAGATCAGCAAAGGTAGAAAAGACAATCCTCCCACGAGCATCCCAAACCCCAGGACAGCAGGAAGAACTAGAGGAAACAGACTGGTACAGACTGGTACAACCCACTGTCCCCAGTTATGGCTGCCCAACGGGAGTCCAGACCACCATAGAAATGGTCACAACACACAGAGTCCACCAGAATGCCATGGTGTGTATATATTTACAGTATGCATACCTTGAGCTCATGGGAAACATGGGTGAAAAAGCTGTCGGGGTACCCAGAGAGACCGCCAGATGGACAGAGGCGGGTGGATGGGAGCCAAGGTTGATCCCATTGCATCACACTCTCTTCCTGTGAAGGGGCGGGGTGGGGGGGCCTTGCTTGACATTCTCACCTGCCATGCTCTGAATGAGGGGTGTTCACACAGGAAATGCGTACCCCCCAGGAAGGCAGACATCAGTGCAGAACTCTACCAGGGCAGGCAGAAAGGTTTAGGACCCCATGGGCTATAAGAAGGTAAAGGAATATACATGATAATCTTTCAGTACTTGTACTGCAGACCATCATATCCAAAAGAAGTGGGAGGGAGTGAGATAGAAGGAGAGAGAGAGAGAGGCAAAAGAAAAGAGCCTGCCATAGAGGCAGGCTGGGCAGGGGGTGGAGGGTGGCGGTGTCCGGAGGGAAGGGAACCGGTGCTATTGGTGGTGAAAATGTACACTGGTGAAGGGATGGGTTTTGGAACACTGCACAATTGAAACCCAACCATGGACAACTTTGTAACTGAGGATCTCATGGTGAGCCAATTAAATAATAAGGAAGATGGCTACCTCTGCCCTAGTGTGCTGCCATGCACTCCCAGCAGCAGAGCCTGGAGAGGACACGTTGATGGAACTTCTGTCCCTATGTTCCTGACGTTCCTGATGGTGGGGGCGCCTTCCAGTGTCTACGTCATGTCCCTGCACCATACTTCAGTAATTTAGGATTCTCAGGGCAAGGGGTGATAATGAGGACCTGGAACAACAAATGCCAAGAAGAGAGTCCTAAAAATATGTGACAAGGGAAAGGCAGCTGGAAGGGCTGTCACCGTGACAGAGGGAGATTATTGCAGTACCCTGTTGCCCAGAGCCTCTGCATCTTGCCTGGAGTTACCTCCTGCAGGCCACTTTGTTGATAGGGACAGAAAACAGTTTGGATCTGTGACTCTTTGTGGCAGAATAACTTCCGTGTATTCTATGTTAGTTAATATAAATATTTTCTCTCATGCTACGCAATCATTGTGAGACTAGAAAGATCTTACCAGTATTTTTACTGGGTATGTTGGATTTCTAAGTATAATATAGCTATAATTAGATCAGAGAGAAATATAACTATAATTATATTATACTTAGAGATCCAATGTAGCCAGAAAATACTGGTAAGATCTGTCTAGTCCCACAATGATTGTGGTAGCTTGAGAGAAAAATATTTATACCAACTAACATAGAACACATAGTAAGATACTATGCCATTTAGAGTCACAGATCCTAACTGTTTTCTGTCCCTATCTACAAAGTGGCCTGCAGGAGGTAACTCCAGGCAAGATGCAGAGGCTCTGGGCAACAGTGTACCGCAACAGGAGACGAAGCTGCAGATGACGGAGAAGAGATAATCTGACATGAAGATTATGAAATCCCTGTGAAAGTGGCTGCTTCCCAGAGGTGGTCAGTGCCAGGAAACTGCCCTTCATGACATACCGTTAGGACTCTGAGCAGGGGCTAGGAGCCCTGACTTGAGTCTGGGAGTCCAAGACCAAGCATTAGAGCAAACGACAGCTCCATGTCACAACCAGGGCAGAGACCAATGGTTCTGGTTTGTTTCTTTCAGACACCGAAATAAAAACACAGAAGGGTTTCCTCAGATGTCCCCAGTTATTGGTATTCTTTTATTGGGTTGTCAAAAACTTCACTGGCCTGATGGAAACAACCCATTTTTGCCAAGTAATAACTTCAAATTTCTGTTTTTACTACCATCAGTGTAGAGAACCACCAATGACCCTTACTTCAGTGGAAAGTTCTTGATAACACCTGTGTCCAGATCCCTGATGAACTTCAGGTCCTGCTGTGCCATGTACAAGAGACACATTAGCAGAGGACAGGAAAGTCATTTCCATTCCTTGGTGGGCAGCGTTTCCTTCAGAGTAAAACCATCTACTCAAAACTCGTAAACATACCCAATGCCAGACAAAACATGGATCAGGAGGTCTTGTCAGTGGGTAGAACCTACTGCAAATGTGTAGGAGTCAGAGGTTAGGCAAAACAGAGAAAGAAATAGTGTGCTAATAATTATTGCAAAATAATAATACCAGCGTAGAACTGAGCATTGAAAGCATGCAAAAGGATATATATGATAGCCTCTAAATGTATGTATTGCAAGCCACAATGTAGAAGAGAAGGGAGAGAGAGAGAGAGAGAGAGAGAGAGAGAGAGAGAGAGAGAGAGAGAGAATTGCCTGCCATAGACGCAGGCTGGGGGAGGAGGAATCGGGACATTGGAGGTGGGAAAAGGGCACTGGTGAAGGTATGGATGCTGGAACACTGTATGACTGAAACCCAAACATGAACATTTTTGTAATTGTATATCTCATATTGGTATAATAAAAAAATTTAAAAACTCACAAACAACTAGACAGCAACACAAACACGTAATGCTCATTAATTAATTTGTACCAAATGACCAGAAGTCCATAATGTCTCCTCAAAGTTTTAGGACATGAGTCAATTAGGCCCATTAGAGAATTTTTTTTTATTGTTGGTGTCCACTAATCCAACACATATGTCCTGGGACCCTGTTTGTGACTGTCTGTGCATTGGTGAAAGAACTCCCCTGAACCCAATGCCATAGCCCTGGCCTACAGACCAGCACTAAGCATTATTTCCCTACCATGACAGTTGAAGTTCATATGATAGGCATTATAAGCATTAACTGGATTTCAATAAATCAACATGAAATTACTCATATCCTGATTTTTCAAGTGTTCGCTTGTTTATTTATATGTTCTTCCCTATTCTACACTAGATCTGTTTGCCTGAACTACTTCCAAACAAACCAGAATTAAATGTGTGATTTTTTTTCACATTTCCTGTGGAAAACAACTAGAGAAGTCTTTGGAAATCATCTGAATTTCATCAAGTCTCTCAAAGTCTCCCCCAAAATCAAAGAAACCTCTGGGGAAAGTTTTTAATCAACAGAGAACTTATTTTTTTTCTTTCAGCCACCCAACCACCACTCTACAAATAAGCCATTTAAGGGGAAAATACTTTTATTCAAACCACACAGAGTCAACGGCACCCTTCTCCAAGTGGGTGGGTGATTTTATCACATTGTGAATATCAATATCCACAACACCTAAAAGCAATGACTCCAGTCAGTCCATTCTGAATAGGATGGAGACAACAATAAGGTTCAACTGTATTTGAACAACAAGGTTCAACTATTACTAGTCTTTAGTACTAGTGAGGAAAGTACTTAATTGCTCCATTTAAAATAATGGGTGGGGCCGGAGCGATTTGCCTTGCATGCAGCCCACCTGGGTTCGTATCCCCGGCATCCCATGTGGTACCTCAAGCACCGCCAGGAGTAATTCCTGAGCAAGAAACCAGGAGTAACCCCTGAGCATCGCCGGGTGTGACCCAAAAAGCAAAGGAAGGATGGATGGATGGGTGGGTGGGTGGATGGATGGGTGGATGGATGGATGGATGGGTGGATGGATGGATGCATGGATGCATGGATGCATGAATGGATGGATGCATGCATGGATGCATGCATGCGTGCGCATGCGTGCCTGCATGGATGGATGCATGGATGGATGCGTGGATGCGTGGATGGATGGGTGGGTGGGTGGATGGGTGGATGGATGGATGGATGGATGGATGGATGGATGGATGGATGGATGGATGGATGGATGGATGGATGGATGGGTGGGTGGGTTGATGGATGGGTGGATGGATGGATGGGTGGATGGGTGGGTGGATGGGTGGGTGGATGGATGGATGGGTGGGTGGATGGGTGAGTGGGTTGATAGATAGATAGATAGATAGATAGATAGATAGATAGATAGATAGATAGATAGATAGATAGATAGATAGATAGATAGATAGATAGATAGATAGATAGATAGATAGATAGATAGATAGATAGATAGATAGATAGACAGATAGACAGACAGACAGACAGACAGACAGACAGACAGACAGACAGATAGATAGATAATGGGTGAGTGCATTTTTATCTCAAGAATAATGACTCTCACTAAGGCACAAGGGCTCAGTGTCCCAACAGATGTAATTGACATGACAAATCCCACACCCCTCTATGGAACAGGTGCTGGAAATAAAGTGAAAATCACATTTGAATTGTGATTTAAACATTCAAGAGAAATTTCTTAAGACTATAGAAATACTTTAAAAAGCAAGGATATCTTGTTCACTGTTTCTTTTGAGGTGCAGAAACTTTTTAGTTTCATGTAACCCCATATGTTTATCTTTGCTTCCAATTGCTTTGTTAGTGTGGTGTTTCATCTTTGAAGATGCCTTTAGCTTCAATGTCGTAGAGGATTTTTCCTATGTTTTCTCCAATGTACTTTATGGATTCAGGTCTGATATTGGGATCTTTTATCCATTTTGATCTGACTTTTGTGCATGGTGTTAGAGAGAGGTCTAAATTCATTTTTACATGTAGCTGCCCACTTTTCTCAGCACCACTTGTTGAAGAGGCTTTCTTTGCTCCATTTTGTACTTTTTGCTCCTTTACCAAAGATTAAATGATCATGTATTTGAGGTTGGTTGTCAGGATACTTAACTCTATTCCATGGGTCCACAGGTCTGTTTTTACTCCAATACTGCTGTTTTCATTACCACCACTTTGTAGTACAGTTTGAAGTTGGGAAAGGTGATGCCTCCCACCTTCTTTTTTCCAAAGGTTGACTGGTACAGCCTTTTTGAAAAACAATATGGACATGCCTCAAAAAACTAGAAATTGCACTTCCATTTGACCCCACCATACCACTCCTGGGAATATACCCTGGGAAGCCAAAAACACTCAATAAAAAACACCATCTACACTTCTATGTTCATAGCAGTACTATTCACAATAGCCAGAATATGGAAACAACCAGAGTGCCCAAGAACTGATGACTGGATAAAGAAACTTTGGTACATCTACACATGAAATACTATTCAGCTATTAGGAAAACGAAGTTATGATTTTTGCCTATAAATGGATGGACATGGAGAGGATCATGTTGAGTGAAATTAGCCAGAAGGAAAAAGACAGATATAGAATGACTACATTTATTTGCAGGATATAAATGCAAATAAATGTATTATATAATAATTTATACAAATAAATGCATCTATATATGTATGCATATATATAGTATAATACCACTATCCAAGGCCAGGCAAAACATGGATCAGGAGGTCTTGTCAATAGGTGGAATCAAATGCAAGTGTGTGGGAGTCAGAGGTTACGTAAGACAGAGAAGGGAACAGTGTGCTAATAATCGTTGGAAATGATAATACCAGCCTAGAACTGAGCATTAAATGTAGGCAAAGGGATATACATGATAACTTCCAAATGTATGTATTGCAAGCCCCAATGTGTAAGAGAAGGAAGGAAGAGAGAGAAAGACAGAGAAAGACAGAGACAGAGGTAAAGTACCTGCCATAGAGGCAGGCTGGGGGAGGGTGGAGAGAATTGAGGACATTGGTAATGGGAAATGGGCACTGGTGGAGGGTTGGGTGCTGGAACTGAAACCCAAACATGAATATCTTTGTAATTGTATATCTCACAGTGGTATAATAAAAATATTTTTAAAAATAAATAAAAATAAAAAACAAGGATAAGGCAGGTACAGATTTGAGGGACCCATTCACAGGGCATGGGAATAATGTGAGAGACCCCTCCACGTGTAGAGCAAGCTCCAGAGAAATGTCAGAATATAAACAAGTGCGACCCTGAAGAGAGGTTCCTGCCAGGACCTAAAGTCCATGCCTACCAATAACAAAAACATGTGAATTGGACCAGGCTAAAAAAACAAGGGGTGCTATAAAACACGCCCTAACTAAATTGTTTGTAATATATTTTAGAGTACCCTGTGCATGAATTGTGCTCATCCTACTCACCTCTCAACCCCTTCTTTATCAATGTATATACTTTTATTTAGGGCAGATAAGACCACTTGAAGACTACGTTTCCCGCCTCTCTTGCAGCTATGCGTGGTAATGTCACTCCATCCTAAGCAACTGATAAGTTCTAAAGAAAAATAGAGCAAGTGGTTAGTAGGGGTGGGGGACCAAACACCTTACAGCAGTCTCTAGCCTCTGGGATCCTATATAATATAGTGAGGGAGACAAAAGCAATGTGGGTCATGGTGTATATTCATCCTTGTCACTTGTCACTTGTCTTCCCGTTGATCATCAATTTGCTCGAGCAGGCACCAGTAACATCTCCATATGTCCTGTCACAAACTAGTGTAGCCCAAGGGCATCTGCTTGCTCCAGGAACATAAAGAGCCTCAAACCATTCCTTCAGGTCATGGGAATGAGGTCTATAATTGTTACTGGCATTTGGCATATCAAATATGACATGGGTAGCTTGCCAGGCTCTGCCGTGCGGGTGGGATCACGTATTCATCCTATTGTGTTTAAAAAGTTACAAGGAGACTAAGTGGGAATCAATCGAGTGTTTCTCTAATCCATAAGCAAATGGATTTCCATTTTAGAGCAATGCCCATTAACCAGCAGTGTGACTGTCAGCAAATATTCACCTCTCTGATCTGTTTTTCTCATCTGGGTTTGACAGAAAAAAAAAATCCTTTCATTTTTTATTTTTGGTCACACCTGGTAATGCTCAGGGGTTACTCCTGATGGTGCCTGGGGACCATAATGGGATACCAGGGTATAAAATCCAGCTCAGCCACATGCAAGGCAAACGCCCTACCCACTGGACTATTGCTCTGGCCCTTTCTCATGGTTTAATAAAAAAAATTAATCCCTATGGGCCAGAGAGATAGAAAAGTGGGTGGGGCACTGCCTTGCATGTGGTCAAACCCAGGTTCAATCCCGGCATCCCATATGGTTTCCTGAGTTCACCAGAAGTGATTCTGAGTGCAGAGCTAGGAGTAAGCCCTGAGCACCACCGGGTGTGGCGAAAAGAAAAAAAAATCCTAATCACACTATGGGAGGGATTGAGATTAATGCTTAAAGCAGAGAGTCAATTATACAGTACATAATATAAGCCTGGAATTCCCACTCCCCATCTTATTCTCATGTTCTCTGAGAACCAGAGACCATCCTACAAGTGACAGAGAGGCTGAATGCTAAGGAGGATGATAAACTTTTTACCTACAAATATTAAGTGTATTAGTAAGGATTTCCGGCAGAGCCTGGCAAGCTAGCCGTGTTTTATTTCTAATGCCAAAAACTAGTAACAATCATGGATCTCAATTCCATGACCTGAAGAATGGTTAGAGGCACTTCCTGTCCCTGGAGCAAGCAGATGTCCTTGGGTTACACTTGCTTGTGACAGGATGTATGGAGATGTTACTGGTGCCTGCTCAAGCAAATCAATGAACAACGGGAAGACAGTGATACAGTGATACAGTGAATTCACAGGACTATGTGATAAACAACTCATGTTCACAGGACTCCCCTGGCTTGCACACTTTCCTGTGCAGAGTACAAAACCACAGGGATACGATAGAATTGGAAAACATTAAGTCCAGCAAGCCTTTCAAAGACAACAACTATTGTCTGAAACGTGGGATTTAAATATAATCAGGATCACCCCAATAATGCGACACACCCATGCTTTAGTTGACTGCACTGATTTATCATGATATCAACAATGACACTATGGCTAAGACTATAACAGAAGAGTCTGTAATACTTCAGTGAACACAAACTGGCCCTATTTTAGAGGTTAGACAACAAATAGGGTCCTGGCCAAGGAAGGAGTCAGGGGTGACCAATGTTGTACTTCTAAATCCTGACCCTTTCTCTCTCCCACGCCCCCCCCACCACAAGCCCCGCTTCACTTGATGGACTTGCTTCTAGGCTCATGAGAAAAGTGAAACAGCAGAAGACAATCCCCTTTAATTCCCCCAACAAATCTACCTCCTCCAATCACCATGAAATAGCAAAGATCTAACCATTACCTCCGATTTGCCTTCTGAATATCAAGCAACACCCGCCCCCATAAGTATAACTTGACTTATCCTCAGAGCTTTACCTACAAGGAGTCAGAGGAAACATTTCATATACCACCCCCTGGGGTGTGGGTAAGTGGTTAAAAAGAAGCTTATCTCTGAGTGTGAGACCCTGAATTTAATCCCAGCACAACTGGGAGTGATGGGGAGAGGCTGGATTCTTCTCCACCCAGATGGCAAGAGCTTCCTGACTTGATTCCAATTACACGCTTTTGTAATCTAGCCTCCATAATGCAACAAGCAGGATTTCAAAAACTATTATCAGATGGTGCCTGAAACCTCAATTCTCCCATGGCTTTCCATAGTTTTTCATTATAATATGCAGAAATAAATAAATGGCTGTGCTCTACAGAGAAACACAAAAACAGCACAAGGATGATGCCCAACTCACCTGTGCCTTCCAAATTTCAGGCAAGGGCAAATGATTAGTGAAATTTCAATCACATCTAGAATCCAACTGAAAGACAGGTGGGGGCAGGGAGGGGAATGTCGTCTCAGGGTGGTGAGGAACCTGAGCAATTATTAAGGGCAATCTCCCATGTTCCCTGACTGTTCACTGCAGCAGCATGTATAAGAGCAATCAATAAACAGAAAAGTGATCAACTCCCAGAGAAATGACTGATCAACTTCTATAAAATCTTATAACAAAATAGCATACTCAAGGGGCCAGAGCGACAGTACAGTGGGTAGTTGTGTTTGCCCTGCATGCGGCCAACCCAGGTTCAATCCCCAGCATCCCATATAGTCCCGGACCCCAGAGCACTGCCAGGAGTAATTCCTCAGTGCAGAGCCAGGAGTAACCCCTGAGCATTGCCGGGTGTGACCCAAAAAAGAAAAAATAATAGCAGACTCAATTTTAAAGGATATTTCATCATGATGCAAAAAAAAGTCTTTTATTATTCACCAAACTAAACGTCTTCCTCATTAGTATAGTGGTGAGTATCCCCCCGCCTGTCATTTACCAAACTAAAGTCTGCTAGGGGCTGGGAAAGAAGCTCAAGGCTTGGTAGTACATGTATGAGAGGGCAGCACCGGCGCCCATGATCCTCACTCCATCCCTATGTCCGCTCTTCCCTCCTACCTCTGCCCTGGCTACTTGTTAACTGACAGTCAGTTTGGTGCATACTTTTACTTCCTTTAACACCACCTATGTGCTTGAGAACTTCTACTTCTGTTCCTTATGATTAAAACCAAACTAAACATCCTTTTTTAAATTTTTTTTTATTTTTGGGTCACACGCGGTGATGCTCAGGGGTTACTCCTGGCTCTGCACTCAGGAATTTCTCCGTGTGGTGCTTGGGCGACCATATAGGATGCCGGGGATCAAACCTGGATTGGCCACATGCCAGGCAAACACTTCCTGTTGTACTGTTGCTCTGGCCCCCTCAAGCTGAACATTCATATCTCTGAATGAAAACGAGTTTCTATTCAAAAAGAACCGTGGGACTTTCTGGTACTGAAGATGAGAAAAATCATGGCGGTTTTCACCCCTGGCAGGGGAAATTGCTCTTCTTTTTTTTTTTTTTTTTTTTTTTATTTTTACAATTACAAAGATATACAATTATCACTGTATCACTGTTTTCCGTTGTTCATCGATTTGCTCGAGCGGGCCCCAGTAATATCTCCATATGTCCTGTCTCATGCTAGTAGAGCCCAAGGGCATCTGCTTGCTCCAGGAACATAAAGAGCCACAATCCATTCTGAAATGAGGTCTATAATTGTTACTGGTGTTTGGCATATCAAATACAACACGGGTAGCTTGCCAGGCTCTGCCGTGCAGGTAGCATACTTGGATATTTATCATTAGGTAGTTGACTTTGGGGACTGGTTGTAGTTTGGGCCCAAATGGGCAGTGCTGTGGTCTTCTCCCAGCACTGTGTTCATGGTCACTATCTGGAGCCAAGGGGTACCAGGTAGTATGTTTGTTTGTTTGTTTGTTATATACAATTAAAAAGTTCATATTTGGGTTTTGGTCATACAGTGTAGCAGCACCCATCCCGCCACCAGTGCCCATCTCCCACCACCAACGTCCCCGGTTCCCTCCCCCTCCCCAGCCCCTCCTCCATGGCAGGTTCTTTATTTCTTTCCATTTCTCTATCTTTCTCTTTTCCTTCCTCTCCAGACTATGGATTACAGAACATACATTAAAGGGTTGTCATGTGTATCCTTTTGCCTCTATTTAATGCTCAGTTCTAGGTTGGCATTAGTACCCTCACAATTGTTAGCACACTGTTCCATTTTCTGTCTTACCTAGCCTCTGAAACCTACACGTTTGTGATAATTTCCACCTTTGACAGGACCTCCTGATCTATGTTTCACTTGACCTTGGATATTGGTATCATAATATGTACCTATATATTTATGTTATGCAGATAAATGCAGTCATTCTGTAACTGTCTCTCTCCTTCTGGCTAATTTCGCTCAACATAATCTTCTCCATGTCCATCCATTTGTAGGCAAATTTTATAACTTCATTTTTTCCTAACAGCTGCATAGTATTCCATTGTGTAGATGTACCAAAGCTTTTTATCCAGTCATCGATTTTCGGGCACTCGGGTTGCTTCCAGATTCTGGCTATTGTGAATAATGCTGCTATGAACATAAAAGTAGGGATGGTGTTTCCGCTGCGTATTTTTGGTTTCCCAGAGTAGATTCCCAGGAGTGGTATGGCTGGGTCAAATGGGAGTTCAATTTCTAGTCTTTGGAGGAATGTCCATATTGTTTTCCAGAAAGGCTGTACCAGCCGGCATTCCCACCAACAATGGATGAGTGTCCCCTTTTCCCCACACCCACGCCAGCACTTGTTGTTCTTGTTCTTTTGAATATGTGCCAGTCTCTGTGGTGTAAAGTGGTATCTCATTGTTGTTTTGATTTGCATCTCTCTGATGATTAGTGATGATGAGCATTTTTTTCATATGTTTTTTGGCCATTCGAATTTCTTCCTTGCTGAAGTTTCTGTTCATTTCTTCTCCCCATTTTTTGATGGGGTTGTTTGTTTTCTTCTTGTAAAGTTCTACCAGTGCCTGATATATCCTGGATATTAACCCCTTATCAGATGAGTATTGGGTGAATATTCTTTCCCATTCTGTGGACTGCTTTTGTATCTTAGTCACTGTTTCTTTTGAGGTGCAGAAGCTTTTTAGTTTCATGTAGTCCCATATATTTATCTTTTCTTCTAGTTGCTTTGTTAGAGATGTTTCATCTTTGAAGATGCCTTTTAGCTTCAATGTCATGGAGGGTTTTTCCTATATTTTCTTCAATGTACTTTATGGATTCAAGTCTGATATTGAGATCTTTAATCCACTTTGATCTGATTTTTTGTGCATGGTGTTAGACACAGGTCCAAATTCATTTTTTACATGTCGCTGTCCAGTTTTCCCAACACCACTTATTGAAGAGGCTTTCCTTACTCCATTTTAGACTCGTTGCACCTTTATCAAAGATTAAATGATCATGTGGGAAATTGCTCTTCTAATGGCTAAATGTAAAAGGCACACTAGGGAACAATAATATATCTTTTTCTGATTGCCTCCAAAAAGGCGTGTTGCTTCCTGACACTTAGAGTGGAATCATAGGTACCGCAACTTATTAAACCCAAAGACAAATTGTTATTTCCTCACTTCCAGAGCTCCCTTCCCATCTTTCTTATCTTGCAAAACAGAAATTCCATTATCCTACTGGCCAGACAAAGATCCTTCAATTTTGTCCCTGAGTCCTTTGTTCCTTTTACATCCAAGAAACAATTAGCAAATCCTTCAAGCTCCACTTCAAAATCTATCCACTTTTTATTCCCTTCTGACCTACACCCCATCGCCCCCACCCCAGGTAACTATGAAAAACTTTTCCTGTTCACTCATGACCCTCCTAAAGTCTACTCTCAGCATAGCAACCCAAGTAACCCTTGAAATCACAATCTGCTCAAAATCCTCCCTTGTTTTTCCTTCTTCTGCAGTGACTCAAGAGTGAACCCAGGGCCTCACACACATGCATGGCAGGCACTCTACCCCCTTAGCATGCTTCCTGCCTTCACTTTTAATCTTAAAATAAATGCCAACATCCCTAGACGAACTCCATGCTACTAGCCTTAATCTTTCTCAGATCTCATCTCCTTCCCACCCCCTGGCTTGCCCTGATCTAACCACAATGGACCCCCTTGCATGGCCTCAAACATCCTGAACATTCTTCCCGTTCAGGACCTTGACATTTGCTGTTCTTCTGCCTGTAATTTTCTTCCCCTTTTAGGTGCTGCTCAAATACCACCTTATCAGAAGTTTCCCCTAAATGCCTACTTGAAATAACAACTCCAAACCCCCTCCTCACTGCCATCCCTCCTCCTCCTGAACCCCGTATGTTCCTTTCATTACAGCTCTCTGTACGTGGAAGGCCACCTGCAATCTATATATTTATTTGCTTATCGCTTTCATCACCCTACAAGCATATCAACAAAGACCAGTACCTGTGCTCCATCTACTATTATTTAACACTGTATTCTTTGAGTAAATGAATCATTTATATTTAAGAGTTTCTAAATTACAATCATTTTATAATTAAAAAAGAAAATCTAGGGCCGGAGTGGCCCAGCGGGTAGGGCATTTGCCTTGCATGCGGCTGGCCTGTGCCGGCCTAGGTTCAATCCCTGGCATCCCATATGGTCCCCTGAGCACTGCCAGGAGTAATTCCTGAGTGCAGAGCCAGGAGAAACCCCTGAGCATCACCAGGTGTGACCTAAAAAAGCAAAAAAAAAAAAAAGAAAAGAAAAGAAAAAAGAAAGGGAAGAAAAGAAAATCTTAACTTCAAGCCTGCACTTCTCCAACCCTTCCGGCACTGGGAGACCCAGGGGAATGGAGCGAGTCCATGGGGTCTCTTCTTGGCAACGGTGACGACATATCAGGATTTGAATCCGACATACACAGGCACCAGGGCTAGATCTGGGACTTCAAGCCTCTGTTCTAACCGCCAGACAGAGAACGTCTGTCTCTGTTCATTGACTTAAGCTCTGTTTAATTACTAACTTGGTACTTTCTGCCTCTCTGCTTAGCTGCTTGTCGAGTCTGAGGCACTTCTGATAATTTAAGGGTTGGTATTTAGTCTATTTTTTGCCATTGAAAATCAGCCTGGAGCCAGAGTTTCCCTTTTATTCAGAAAAGACGAAACAGACGGCACATCAAAGACCAGCATACTGCAATCTTGTCTTTTCTGATACATTAAAAGCAGGCTTGTGCACAATGGCTGCTTGGTGTCATTTGGAAACCTCCACCAGGCCTGTAAACATCAAGTCTGTTTTTATCTTTCTGTGCCTGGGTTGGTCCAAAAAAAAAAAAAATTACACAGCATTGTCAGGAGTCCACACTGAGAGGCAGCCGGGGGGTGCCCCAAGAGCCTGGAGACTGGAAGCTGGAGTCTGGGTTTCAGGGTTGGCCCGACAGTTTCCGGGACCCAGGACTTGAGAGTTTACCTAAAATAGGTCTGGCTGAAGCTAGGAATTCTGCAGCATACATTCACGCAAACCATTGTGTATGGGGTACCTCAGAGACAGCGGGCACCTCGCTGACATAAAAGAGAGGTCACGGGCCTGACCTCAGGGAGCACAATGGGCTGTGAGCAGAGAGCGAGAAAGGCCATCTCGGTCCACACAACTGTTGTGACCAAAGCGCAGGAAAGCAGACCGGAAGGGCAGAGACCAGAGGGAAGATGTGGTGAGAACTGAGAAGTGAGAGGACAGCACACAGGAAGGGGCAGGCACGGCCTGTGGTGAACAGACCCAGGAAAGTGTGAGGAGTGAAGGTGACTGTGTAGAGGCCAGGACAGAGAGGAAAGGATAGAAGAGCATAAGTGAAGCAAGGGAGGCGGGGCCTAAACATGAAGTCACACAGTCAGCTGAGAAGGACAGAAGGAAGAGCCAATCAGCATTGAGTTTTTATTTCCACATCCTAAGGATTGTCCACTGCAACCTACAGGATTCCACCCTGGTGAGCCATCAGGCCAAGGAGGTAGCTTGCTCAGGTGACAGAGCACTAGTCCTACCTGTGTGGGACCGTGGATTTGATCCAGGCACCAGAAAAACAAAAAGTATGTTTAGGTCTTCTGTGGGACCCAATTGGAAGTAAAACTAGTAAGTTTCAGCCCAACATGATTCATCTAGGAAGATGGGGATTTTTAGCAATCTGCAGACTTTAGTGCGCGCCCCCTTGGCCTTCACACTTACCAGGGTTTTGTGAAGACTAAGGGAACTGATGGGCAGAAGCGCCTTACAAAGCTAGAAACGCGGGCCGGAGCGATAGTCCAGCGGGTAAGGCATTTGCCTTGCACGCAGCGGAACAGGTTCGATCCCCGGCATCCCATATGGTCCCCCGAGCACCATCAGAAGTAATTCCTGAGTGCAGAACCAGGAGAAACCCCTGAGCATTGCCGGGTGTGACCCAAAAAAAAAAAAAAAAAAAAAAAAAAAAAAGCTAGAACGCAGCGCAGCGAAGCGCGGCGCTGACTGGTTTTATTGTGAGGGTTCTTGAGGCAGGAGGCATTTCTTCTTCACTTACCTCTAACAGGGTCAGGCTGGACATTTTCTCCCAGGCTCACCAATGGAAGGAGGACTGTGTGAAAGTCAGAAATCACTTTGGATGAAAGGAAAGGAAGTCTGGGCTTATACGAGTCACACTAAGGGCTGAAAGAATGATAAAAATCAAACACAGCTGCTCTGCTGAAAGCTTAGCTTGTGCTGGCACCTGCTGGTGCCTACAGCAGAAGGAGCAGCTACACCAGGGAATTAGCCCCTGGGGAGGGGAACACTCCAGGGCAGTTGTGTGTTATAAAGGGGATGATGGAGGCAGCCCGTGGGAAAGACACAGGGAGGCTTCTGGGGATCTGTGCAAAATTCTTCAGCTTGAAATTCACAGATCAGAACCAATTGCTCAGTGCCAATCTGCACAGTACGTTCCCAGACACAGGAACGATATCCCTACTCCAACCAGCTCTGCAACACCACCTCTCCTTTGCTGAAAGACATACAGATAGCATGGGAAGTAACTTGCTTTGACCAGGTTCACACAGAAAACTTGTAAGTGGCAATCCTACTGTCTCTTGTCACTTGTCCTCCTATTGTTCATTGATTTGCTTAAGCGGGCACCAGTAATGTTTCCATTCTTTGGGAATGAGGTCCATTATTGTTCCTGTTTTGCTTGCAAGGCTCTGCCGTGACTCTGGGTTCATCCCAGAGGGCCCAGTCTTTTTCTATGTCAGACCATCAACTATCCAGGGCCCCACGGGGCAGAGCCCTGGGTGTAGACAAGCCTGTCTCCTGTCTGCCACTTGCTAATGCATCCAGGCATTGCAGCCACACCTGCAATACCTTGAGGGGCAGGGCAATCCTACAGTAGGCAGCAAAATCTAAATTACTGTGTACTCTTTTTACAGCAGTAAAAGGTGTCCAATGAAAGACTTAAGCTCAAAGCCCTCATTCTCCCACTTGTCATATCTGTGATCCTGAGTGGAGTCAATTCCCCACTGGGAGTTCTGTTTGTGTCTGGTGAGGCTTTATTCCAGAGGAAACTGCCTGAAATGCTTGTCTGGCAGAGGGGAGAAACTTCTTCTGCAGTGTTGACATGAATCCTGAAAAAGGGACTAGATCTGAAATATATATGACCTGCTTATATCACAGATATCTGAGAACTGCTTTGAATTCTGGATGATCTGCTAACTCATAAAATATCCATCACTGGACCTCATGGTTCCAGATAAAAACACTCTAAGGTGGGCCCTCCAACCCCGATATGGTTCTGAATGCAACGTGGAAACTTCTGGTATGCCATTCATCAGTTAATTCTCAGAACATGACATGGAAAGTACCCCACAGCCTCAGTGTCCCACCAGACATGTCGACACTCACTCTCTAGAGCTCAAGTGAAATGTAAAGAAAACAAAAATCCGGGCCAGAGCCAAAGCACAGCAGGAAGGGTGTTTGCCTCGCATGCAGCCGACCTGGGTTCAATCCCGGCATCCCACATGGTCCCCCGAGCACTGCCAGGAGTAATTCCTGAGCGGAGAGCCAAGAGTAGCCCCTGACTGTTGCTGGGTGTGACCCAAACAGAAAAAAAAAATCCTAAGTAGAGCTATGTAAAATGATCAGCATTGACTACTTTGAATACTGACAATTAAAACAAGGAGGCCAAAGAAAGAATTTAGAGGTGAAAGTATGCACCAAGCACATGGCTGGTGGCAATAATGGTTCTAACCCCCACACAGCATCCCTGAGTCCCTTCGGGTGTGGCCTGCCAAACATCAAAACAAATTGAGTTCTGACACAACAGATGCAGATCAAAAAGCTTCTAAAATCACTGAAAAATGACTGGCCAGACCTCTCCTGGACCAGCAGGTGCGATGTGTATATCCCAGCCCCAGCCCATAAGTACAGATTCACATTTGCAACCAGGAGAGGGGCACTGAGGAATCTACCTAGGTAAAAGGCATCCCAGGCGCCAAGGACAGCGAGGTTGTGAAACGTTTTTAAAGGGGGAAATTCCCCCGGACATTTCTGGACTGAAAGAATATTCTGTTCCCAGCAAGAGGCGGCATTGCTCAAGAGGCCGCCTTTGTCGGCTGTGGGGAGGCCAGTGTGAGGACCGTGGCTGTAAAAATGGACAAGAGCCCAACGACAGCTTCAAATCCAACCTCTGCAATGTGCCAGCTGGGAGGACGAAGAAGTCTTTTGAGGACCCAGCTTTTCTGTCTGCAAGAGTCTGTTTCAAGATTCTCTGCCCTGCTTTGTTGTTTTATTCCATTTGTTTCGTGGCCTGAAATTAATGACCATTGCAAAGGCTACTAGACCGCTGTTGAGAGAGCTGCGTTGAGTAAGGTGCCCCCTCCCCCGCCAACCTCTACCCTCCCAGAGAGAATAACTGCGGCTCCACTTGTTGGTTTAGAGACTATTTATGCCCATCATCCGCATCACAAATCCAAACCAAAGCCTCATTATTCAGACTATGTTTGCTTTGCGCCAGAATGGGAACATTTACATAGAAATGGGTTTTTTCTCTACCCTGTCATTTGGCTTGTTTAGTTTTCCTTTTTGGACTTCTTTGATGCTGCTGAAGAAAGCAGTCCACAGGAATATGGGGGAGAGGAAGAGAGTGGGCTACACGGGGAGAGGGAAGCAGCAGGGCCAGCTGCATCTGTCTCCCTGGGCCACCCCTCATTTGACAGTCCACAATGCCCATCACCACCATTTCCCTTCTCTGAACATAACGCTCTCTTGCCTGTTCTGCTTTTCTGCCTCCACCATATGGGTTCAAATATGTCACCCCTGGGACTGGAGCGATAGTCCAGCGGGAAGGGCAGGCGTTTGCCTTGCACACGGCCGACCTGGGTTTGATACCTAGCATCCCATATCCCCGCGCACCACCAGGAGTAATTCCTGAGTGGAGAGCCTGGAGTAGTAACCCTGAGCATCTCTGAGTGTGGCCCAACAAGGCAAAAAATAAAAATTATATACATAATTTTATGATAAATGAATATATATATATACATATATACATATATACATATATATATATACATATATATATATATATATCACCCCTAGAGCCTGGAACTCCTAGTATGGAACCCGAGGTGAGTCTCCCACTCTAGGACTCACTTCCTATGTCAACCATGAAGGTGGATAACCAGGTGGTTTCTACAATCAATTGCTTGCATAAGTCCACCAGGCTCTCATCCGCCATAAGATAATCAGAAAACAAGCTCTGAGCCAGCCATATGGTTTGGGGAGAGTTATTAGACCCTCTCTGAGAGGCCATCAAAATGAGGCATTTTTCACATGCAGTAGAAATGTTTCTTTGTAACTAAGACATGAAAATCGTCCAGATGTCCTTCAAAGTCTGGGAGTTCCAAAGATGAAGCAATTGATTCCAGCAATATAGCAGACAAATAAAGATAACAGTGCTCTCCCCACATGCCCAACAAAATGATTAACAGAGAGAAATGCAGGCAGTGAAAAAAGAAAACAAACACAGACGGGACAGCTGAAGAGCAGAGCCCTCGCTGGGGAAGAGGGTGGAAGACCTCTTGCCTGTAACTGGAGAGGAGAGCAGTAACTGTCTATAAAATTTCTCCATGCATCTCCAGGAACCAAGATTTGCAAGGAGGAGAAAAGCTGAATGACAAGAGGCATGTCTCTGAAGAGCAACAGGGTTCTGGGAAGCCAAGTTTCCAGGCCAAGTGCTTAAGAATCAGACACCTGCAATGATGGTCACCAGTTGGCCAGCACACAGCAAAGGAGTCTACCCTGAAGTGGCAGATTGTTGGCAGATGCCACCATAGCTGGCCCTGGGTCTTTGCAGTTTAAAGTCATTTGCATTGTCTTAAGTCCAGGGCCTCATGCTAAAGAGATCCCTCTTGTGCAAAACAAAATAGGACATGGGGGCTGATATAAATAAGACAGTGATTTTAATAACTCTTGAAATATCGTTATCGTTTCTATTATGAATCCAATGCCATCTAGTTTGGGGTTTTTCTCTTATCCCCCATAGGTCCCTGCATGGGACAATTAGAATTTACCAGGAGGAAATTACCCTGGATACAATGGAACCACCCTTTGGAATCAGCTCTGTAAAGATTAAAGGGTCATGCTGGCTTGCCTCAGGCAGGTGAGCATTACCCTTTCAGTGAAACAGAACACTAAAATTATCCTGGAGCAAAACAGAATGAGCACGGACCTTGGGGATATTTGGAGATAGCCATCTAGTTGCATGGAGATCATGGTCTGAAATTATGATTATTTCCTCCCATATTATACATCCTGAGATGCTTTTTGTTCTTAGGTATGATTCCTTTGTCAATACTCTCTCTAGTATTTTGCATAAGAGCTGATTGGGATAGTAGGGATTAAGGCCCTATCAATTAGCATCTGATTAGACCTGGCTAGGTGAGATTCACAATCACGATCTTCCCGTTGATCATCTATTTGCTAGAGCGGGCACCAGTAATATCTCCATATGTCCTGTCTCATGCCAGTAGAGCCAGGGGCATCGGCTTGCTACAGGAACATAAAGAGACTCAAACCATTATATTAGGTCATGGGAATGACCTAATATAGTGTTACTGGAATTTGGCATATCATATACAACACGAGAAGCTTGCCAGGCTTGCCGGCGGGAGGCAAACTCTTTTAAACACCTCCAAATAAAGCATTTATTGATGAACCGCGCAGCCGCGTGAGCCAGGCTGTGATGGGCTGGTCTGCTGGGTGGAATTCTGACAAGAGGGAAGTCCAAAAGTGGAAAATGGCGGCGCCGTGGAGTGAGGAGGGTGGTCTGGCTTGTTGTGAGGCTCTGCCGAGATGGTGGACCAGGGCTAGAACCCGCCATGCCTCTCGACTGCCTCATGAATGGCTGTGCACAGGGAGAGCAAGGAACAGCTCTGCCCCATGTGTGAGAGTCTCTGGACCAGCATACCTGGGCCGGATTGAGGAAAAAAGCTGCTGCAGGGGTGAGTGTTGGTGATCCGGGCTGTGATGGGCTGGTCTGCTGGGTGGAATTCTGACGAGAGGGAAGTCCAAAAGTGGAAAATGGCGGCGCCCGTGGAGTAAGGAGGGGTGGTCTGGCTTGGTGAGATTACCTGGAGATTTACATGTGAGTGCTGGTCTTTGACTTTGCAAACACCAGTCCATGAAGGAGGGACCGTCTTGGGATTTTGGCGCCATTTGAAGAGTGCTGAGTAGGACTGGAAAGAATCTCCAAGATATTGAAAGTCTCTCACTAAGGCAGGAGTCATAGCACAGCGGGTAGGGTGTTTGCTTTGCATGTGGCCAACCTGGATTCAATCCCCGGCATCCCATATGGTCCCCAAGCACTGCCAGGAGTAATTCCTGAGTGCAGAGCCAGGAGTAACCCCTAAGGATTGCTGGGTATGACACAAAAAAGAAAAAAAAAAGTTTCTCACCACATACAACACCTAGGGTTGTGGAAGATCCGTTTCCGCCATTATTGGAGGACTCACTTCCGCTGTTTGGCTACAGGGGAGACTTGGTGTGTGCGTTTAAAGGTTATCTCACTGCACCAGAGTGTTCACAGGGTATTCGCATTTACTCACTCAGAAAGTTTATGGCTTTGTCTGCTTTCCAGGGCTCTGGGGATTATTTTCCCTCTGCTCACTCCTGCACTTGCAGCAGTTAGGTCGCTTTCTTGCCTCCCTCCCCCATAGAGACTTTAAAGCAACAATCTTAATGATGCACACTAAAATGAGGAAATCAATGGAAGCAAATGCTAATAATTACCGATAAAGCACAGGAAATTCCAATCAGAAATCAAATTTTTTATAAAAATAGTGTTATGAGAAATGTAGAGAATCAAGGAAACTCCCAATTCACATTTGTCACTTGTCACTTGTCTTCCTGTTGCTCATTGCTTTGCTTGAGCGGGCGCCAGTAACATCTCCATTCATTGGGAATGAGGCTCATTATTATTACCATTTTTGGCATATTGATTACACCACAGGCAGCTTGACAGGCTCTGTTGTGGCTCTGGGTTCATCCCAGGGGGCCCAGTCTATTTCTATGTCAGACCATCAACCATCCAGGACCCATGGGGCAGAGCCCTGTGGGGTGTAGACAAACCTGTCTCCTGTCTGCCACCTGCTGATGCAGCTGGGCACCACAGCCACACCTACAACACCTCAAGGGGCAGTAATAAACTGGTTCTGTCTCTATGGAAATAGTAGAGAGACTTCTCAAAAAAAAATTAAAAAAGAGCTGGTGAGATAGCTCAATAGGCTGGAGTGCATTCTTTACATACAGGAGGTCAAATTCAATCCCCAGAACCACCTGTTCCCCTGAGCACTGCCCGATGAAACTAGTCTAATCAGGGCCAGGGGTAGCCCCTGAGTACTGCCAAACTATAGCTCCAAAATAAAATTCAAATAGACTATCAAATCCTTTTTTCTCCTTTGAACATGTACCTTCCTTACTTGTCTCTATGTCTCTTTGCTTGCTTTTTCCACTTTGGAGAAGTCCATGTTCTTTCTTTAAACATGTTCTTTCTCTATTTCTTTCTCCTCACATCTAAGTCAGTTTCAGTAAAAAGCATCTTGCTTTATAAGAAATGAAAAATAGAGCTACCATATAATTCAACAATCCCTCTCCTTTTTAGCTATACCAAGAACACGAAAACACCAATTTGAAAACATATGATCAACTCTACTTAGTGCAGCACTATAATAACAAAGATCTGTAAACCACCAACCCAACTTCCCAACAGCATAATGTGTGAATAATGAAACTGTACTTTATATATACAATGAAATACTACTCTGCCATTAAAAAGAACTAAAATGTGCCCTTTGGGACAAAATGTGTGTACCTTGAAGTAGTTAAGCTAAATAAGTAAAAGATGATTTCCAGATGTGTTGCAGGACTCCTAAGGGCCGCTGCATCTGCTCTGGATTGCCTCCCGCAAAATCACTCCGTAGATAAGGGGGTAGTCTAAATGTGGCAGTTTATCCGACCATGTATGCTGTACTAGCTGGTATAAATATTCTCCCATGCTATCACAATCATCGTGGGACTAGCTAGATCTTACCAGCATATTAGCCTGGCCACGTAGGACACCTAAGTAATTAGACCAGAGAGAAATGCTGTTTGCTTCCAAGCAAACAAGCATGGCTCCCTGATATACTCAAAGGCAACTAAAATATAAAACTACAATGAAGTAGAGGAGACTTGTGAAGGCTTGGAGAAATATTTAACTGGCATTGGTGTTGGTCAAGGTACAGAGACATGCCATCTCAGAAACCCCCTTCTCTACACTACAAAAGCATTCCTAAGCAGATTTCGGCTCAAAACATTAGCACAGTAAAGGCCCTAGGTGAGGTGCAGAGAGGGATTACCTAAGGGCATTGGACCCTCCCTGCTTTCCATAACAGTGGGAGGAAGGGCTGAGTTACAGGGATATAAACTAGCCGGTTCCGCTCTCGCCCCCTTCTTTCTTCCTTGTGGGATCTCTCTCCTTGTGAGCGTGCATTCCCCTTGGAAGCTTTTACATGTGGTGGTCGCCATCTTGGCCTACACGTGGCTGGGGTTCTAGCCTGGAATCCTAAGCATCGGGTTTTTCCTTTTGCTGATTTGTATGCCTGAACCTGTGATAAGTAAAGCCTTTTAAAACTGCATCGGATTCCTGAGTTTTCATCCGTTCCTCGCCGGCCGGGAGGTAGAAGGGAACTCGCTTCCCAGCACTGTCGGGGACCCGGCGGAGCGCCCTGACACAGATGTTTCACTCATACATGGACTAATTTAAACAATGTGAGTGATATTTCAGTGGGTAAAATGCTTGCCTTACAAGTGGCCCACCCACCTAGATTCCATTCCCAACATCATATATGGTTTCCAGAACCTACCAGGTGTGATTCCTGAGTACAAAACCAAGCATTACCCAAAAACAAACCAACAACAAAAAAATCGCTTTGACTAATTGGTATTTGTAGTTTCCTGCAGGTTAGTCTTTGCTCTGTAAGTTCCTGTTCATCCTTAAACACAGATCTTGTTTGCTTGTCTTTATTTGCTTATTCTTTAAAGTTTGTGTTCTCTGGAACTTGTATTTCTCCCCCATAACCCCATGTCTTTCTAGGTTAAGCTTCATTTAATAAAAGCCATCTTTCTTCAAAAATAAATAATTATAACAAATGGCCTGGCATGAAGCCCAATTCTAGTCTTGTTTTTCACCTAGTGAAAACTAGATTGGTTACCAGAGGGAAAGGGAAGGAACCAGTAGGAAATGGGGTTGGTAGTGGGATGGCACTGAAATTTTGATGGTGGAAGTAGTCAGAGTTATTCACATAGTGAGGTATGAAGTGAGGTGCAGGAAACCAGTTGGAAGTCAATGGAAATACACACACACACACACACACACACACACACACACACACTGTCCTCACTGTATCACTGTCCTCCCGTTCATCATCGATTTGCTCGAGCGGGCACCAGTAACACCTCCATATGTCCTGTCTTATGCTAGTAGTAGAGCATGAGAGTAGAGCCCAAGGGAACCTGCTTGCTCCAGGAACATAAAGAGCCTCAAACCACTCCATCCGGTCATGGGAATGAGGTCTATAATTCTTACTGGTATCTGGCATATCAAATACGACACGGGTAGCTTGCCAGGCTCTGCCGTGCGGGCAGCATACTCTTGTAGTCATCTGTAAATCCAGCATTTATTGATGAAATGCACAGCCGCAAGTGACCGCGAGCTGGGCTATGATAGGCTGGTCTGCTGGGTGGAGTTCTGATGAGGGGAAATCGGATGTGGAAAATGGAGGTCCTCATGGAGTGGGGGTCATCTGGCTTGTTGCAAGGCTCTGCTGGGGTGGCGGGCCAGGGCTAGAACCCGCCATCCCTCCAGGGTGCCTCATGAGCGGCTGGGCACAGGGAGAGCCAGTAGCAGCTCTGCCCCATGTCTGTGACACACACACACACACATTTATATATAAAGAAAATAGGCACAAAAGGCAGTGCCAACACAAAACCTGAAGAAAATCATGAAAATGGGCATGGTTTTAAAATAAATTAAAAACAAAGATAATGGGGGAAAAATCATGAAACCAAAAGCTATGGGTGCGGGGAGGGAGAAGACAACCAGCAAAGCCCTTGTCAGAAACAAAAGATGCAAGTTACCGTTATCAATAACAAGAGTGGGCACTCAAATCTTCTGACATTAAAATACTTTCAGAACCTCAAATTCTGTCAATAAATTCAACAACTTTAGATGAAATAGGCAAATTTCCAGAGTGGAAAAATGTGTTCGTATATTTCCCGTTAAAAATACATAGCATCAAATACCAACCTAGAACTGAGCATTAAATACAGGCAAAAAAAATGCACATGATGGCCTCTAAGTGTATGTAGTGCAACCCACAATGTGTAAGAGAAGGAAAAGAGAGAGAGGAAGAGAGAAAAGAGATAAAGAACCTGCCATTTAGGCAGGCTATGGGAGGGGAGGGAATTGGGGACATTGGTGGTGGGAAATGGGCACTGGTGGAGGGCGGGGTGCTGGAACCCTATGTGACCGAAACCTCCAAACATGAACATTGTAATTGTATATCTCACGATGGTATAATAAAATATTTAATAAGAAAGAAAAAAACAGATATGCAAAAAAAGAAAAAAATAATTGAATGTAAGTCTAAAAAAAATAAAATAAAACATTGATTCTTTAAAAAACAAATACATAGCATAGACACACGGGGGAGAGCTGCCATCCGGCTCTCCCCTAGCTCAGCTGACCATGAGGCGCCCAGGAGGGAAGATGGGTTTTAGTCCCAGCCCATCACCTCAGTAGGGCCTCGGAAGCAACCAGATGAAACTCCTCACCTTAATAGCCGCCATCTTCAAGGTCCAGACTCCATAGCTCATCAGAGCCCCACCTAAGAGAGAAGCTGATCTCAAGCTGGCTTACCAGAGCCCCACACAGCAAAGCAACTAAGTTCAAGCCCAGGTAGGCAGTTCTCGGAGGTGAAAGTCACCATGCATTTGTAGAGATGGAGCTGGGGTCCCTCTTCCCCTCTCTGCCCCATCCGGGAAGCCTGGTGGACCTGCCCACGAACTGCCTCATGGCTATCAGCCATCATGCAGAGATTCAGACACATGGGGGAGAGCTGCCATCTGGTGCATCAAACTAGTGGAACCAATCACGTTCTAGAAACTCAGAAAGTAAATTCAAGAACAGAAGAAGTCAAAAAACCTCGTGCAAGACAACCACAGTCATCCTCTGGTCCAGACTCCACAGCTGGGCACAGCCCGACCCAAGAGAGAAGCCAAAATTCAAGCCCAGGCATGCGGGACTCGGAAACTATGCCAACCATGTTTTTAGGGAGCCTGGACTGGGGCCACCTCCCCCCCACCTCGGCTCCCTCCACAAAGGCCTGGTGGCCCCTCCCAGAACTGCTGCTGGGGCCCTTGGCCTGACACCAGGATTCAGGTGCAAGGTGGAGTCTCTGCCTGCCTGGCCACCCTGTGCTAGACTGATGGGGCGTCTTGGGGTGGGGCAGGTTTTTGCTCCTTGGCCTGTCCTCTGCCGGGCTCCCAGAAGTCAGAAAACCTCACACAACACAACTAGTCATCCTCTGGTCCGGACTCCACAGCTGGATACAGCCCGATCCCCATATCTCAAAACTTGGTATACAACAAACATGTGGGAGTCAGAGGCTAGGTTAAGACAGAGAAGGGAACAGTGTGCTGATAATCATTGAAAATGATGACACCATCCGAGAACTGAGCATTGAATATAGGCAAACAAAATCACATGATAACCTCTAAATGTATGTATTACAATCTACAATGTGTAAGAAAGGGAAGTGAGAATGAGAGAGAGAGGGGAGAGAGAGAGGGAAAGAGGGGGAGAAGGGGAGAGAGGGAGAGAGAGGGAGAGAGGAGGGAGAGAAAAGAGATAAAGAACTTGCCATAGAGGCAGGCTAGGGGACGGAAAAGTGAAGTGGGAACATTGGTGGTGAGAAATGGGCACGGGTGGAGGGATGGGTGCTGGAACACTGTATGACCGAAACCCAAACATGAACATCTTTGTAATTGTGTCTCATGGTGGTATAATAAAATATTTTTTAAAAATAGCAATCCAAAAGAACGTATCAGACAGTGTTGATTTGAGGTGAAGAATCTATAGTTCTTTGCCAGGTGCTATCTTAATCTCTTAATCTTAAAATGTATCTAGACTCGATCTTGCAAATTTGCTGTATACTACTAGCCAGAGGAAGAAAAAGTGTCCACATGACAACCCTTTCATGTATGTTCTGTAATCCATAGTCTAGAGGGGAAGGAAAAGAGAAAGAGAGAGAAAGGGAAAGAAATAAAGAACCTGCCATGGAGGAGGGAAGGGGAGGGGGGAACCGGGAAGTTGGTGGTGGGAGATGGGCACTGGGGCGGGATGGGTGTTGGAACACTGTATGACCAAAACCCAAATATGAACTTTTTAATTGTAAAAATAAAAATTAAAAAAAATTAAAAATTATTTAAGCAAAAAAAAAAAAGGAAAAAAAAAGAAAAGTGTCCAGGCTGAGTGTTTCCACCAGCTACTTCCTTCTCCAATGGTGAAAGCTAGAGTTCCTGCTGCAGGGCTGACCATTACACGTCCTACCCACCGCACCAAACACTTAGGCTGTTTCAGTGTCTGAGTGAAGGTTCAGGGGTGCGAGCCAGCCTCTGCAGCTGGGTCCACCTCTGCCCCTCCAGAGCAGCTTCAGGTGCGCTACTGGACCAGTCCAAGGAGATTTCCATGAACTCATTCCTCCAGGCTTTGCAAAGGGCACCAGGGCTTCCCTGCTCCATGGCTTGAAAAAAAGCCTGAGAAGTGGCCCTCACTGTGCCACTGGGACAACAGTAGCCGACCCACTGGACCAGCCCCCCAGCCCTGCCTCAAAGCTGCAATCTCCGGGAAGAAGAGCAGCCTATTCCAGCCCGGAGCACCAAGGCCTTAAGCCTGAGGATTTGCCCCAGCTGGGCAGCCAGCGCAGCACCAGCCCGCCACTAGGACAGGTTTCACTGAGTTCAGACAGAGGCCCTCAAGGCCTCTGGGGCCCAAATATAGTCCTTGCAGCCCCGTGGGTTGCAGTGCAGGGATAGCCAGTGTGGCATAGCAGGCAAGGGCAGGAAAAGGCTGTCAGGCTGCAAGAAGTTCTATCTTCATCTCGTCTGGCAAAGACCCCAGCTGGGCTACAGGCCCAACATTATGGGGAAGCCGGAGCAGGTCCCATATAAAGAGCCTGGATGTAAGCCCCTCCCCAGAGCTGGAAGGACCGGGCTTCACCCAGAAACTCAGCTGTAATTAATTCCCCTTTATAGGTATTGACGCCAGAGACCTAGGAACCTCTCTCAAGGATCTGTAAGGAAGGATAAAGAAAGGTGGGCCACAGCATTTTTGAAGATATGAGGGTGAATACGTCTTCTCTGAGGGCTGGGGTTCCTCTGGGAACAGCAATTGAGCACATGTGATGAGAGGTGGTTAGGAGGGGCAGAAACTTTGAGGGAAGGGAAGGTTTTTATGCTTTCCGGGTCACATCCGGCAATGCTCAGGGGTTACTCCTGGCTCTGCACTCAGAAATTGCTCCTGGCGGTGCTCAGGGGACCATATGGGATAGAGGATCAAATCTGGGTTGGCCGCATGCAAGGCAAACGCCCTACTCACTGGACTATGGCTCCGCCCCAAGGATTTTATAAAGACTTGGAGCAGGATCTGAACTAACCCCAGCAAGGGCAAGGTGGAGGCTTTGTTTTCCCGGCTGCATTCCACTGCTTGGACCAATGACTCTGGTTTCAAGCAGGTACCAACAGTTCTTTCCAAGTAAACTCTGCAGCTCTAAAGTATCCTAATGACTGAGTAGCAGAACTCTTTGCAACCAAGTGATCCCCAGACACTTTAGATGTGATCCCCCAGATCACTAAATACACAGCTGATCTAAATCTTTGTTTTGGGAATCATTTAAGAAGCAAACATTCCCCCTCTTACCTTCAGGACTGAATTCACTTTGATCAGAGTGGGCACCTTGATGCCAGGTAGAGAAGTTAGCTCACAGGAGTTAGGCTAAATGGCTCCACATCCATTGTTTTGTAGTCCTAAAGAACAAAGATCTGGTATCCAGGTTGCGCCTTTACACACAGCCCTTCACCTAACTTACGTTTCGCTCAAACTTCATCCTATGCATTCATGCTTGCCCTGTTGAGGCCTCTGTCATCAAACAAGCCCATACACTTGACTTGGAGATTCTAACTTTGCTGAAGTTGCTGACTAGGATAATTGGGAGGTGTACTGCTGCAAGCTGAAATCTCTAAGAGCTTAAGCTTCGTGTTTACAGATCCCAAAGAAAGCATTCTGGGAACCATTGATAAACCAACGGCCTTATTAATTACTTATGGAGTCAAGAGGATCTGCACGGGCTTATTAATTACTTATGGAGTCCAGAGGATCTGCACCTCGGTATTTTGCTACATACATCGGTAAGTCAAAGACAATCAGCTGTGTGCAATACAGATCCAAGACAACCAGCTGCATCAAAACATTCTAGGTTTTTTTACCTGAGAGACTAGAGACCAGGAAGTGTGAATGACTTAGTTCAGTTACCTACCATTTGGTCAAGATCAGCCTCTCTAGGTTGCCTTGACTCAGTAATAATACAATGGAATACTATGCAATTGTAAAGAGTGATGGAACTATACAATATGCTGCAACATGCATGATATGGAAGATATGTTAAATGAAGCCAGAATGAGGGACATAGGATGATGTGACTTACATGTGGTACTCAGAGTAATTGGATGAAGAAATACAACAGTTTAAGGGAGGAATGCCTAGATCACTTGGCTGCAGAGTATAGGAGAAAGAGAGTGAAGGGGAAGAGGAGAATAGATAGATTAGAAGTATCAGTGGTGGTAAGGAATGACAAACCACAGAGCTCAACAACACTGATATTGTGAGACCCAAACTTTAATAACCAAATTTACAAGGTGCTGTCAGAAGAAGAAATCTAGGGTTGGAAGGAAGTTGACAGTCCCCTATAGTTTGAGAAATTGGCTCGGGGAGATCTTTCACTTTCTATGAGTCAGCCGGTGATTTCACGTGAGCAAAAGGCTGCAAAGCTCCAGGTGAAGGATGTTAAATACAAGTAATATTTTACCTTTTATCAACAGTCAAGCAACCTCTGAAGGGTTTGTCTGCAAATAAGCTTGTGCTATCTCCCCGCATAATTTCACTAAGGATAAATTAGGTAACTATCAGTGAAGAATGTCAGTTTCACCGCAATTCCCATTCTCTATGGACTAATAAGCACTGGTTTTGCATTTATCAGCATCTACATACATATACACAGTCTTATTATAAAGGCAAGTGACCAAGAGAAAGTGCCTTTGGATGGTGCCTTTATTTTCCCTCCTGACAATGAAAAAGGTAACCTAAAATTTATATTCTAAGAATTTACATAGGAAAGTCTTGGTTTTATGCTTTTTCCACCTCTCTGTGTCTAGAGAGAAAAAAAATTGGTTGTGTTGGCTAAAGGTGTTAATAAAATGATTAGAACAATTCATAGTATATTTTTTCATTTTTGAAACTATTGAAGCTACAGCAGTTCCTTATTAGGAGGCAATCAATAAATAAATGACATTTGAAATATAGCACACAAAAAATGGAGCAGATAAAAGGAAAATTAGAAAAGCTTTCAGTAGTGTGAGATGTTTAAAATCCCTTTGTGGATTAATAAAGAGGAGCAGAAACTCAGGAGATGTCAAAAACCCGAGCAGAGCAGTAACAAGGCACAGCTGGGAAAGCCCGGAGCTGTCAAGAACACTACGCTGGTCCCTAGTTACTTTAGCATCACACCACCCTTCTGGAAGCAACTGTCCTCATTTTACAGGAAGGTCGGTAAGCCTTGAGCATGCTTTTCCGCAGTGCTTTACAAAGACTTTATGTGTTGGAATATCTAGGTTACACTCCTTCCAAGGAGGCACTAATCAATATAAGAGATATCAGCCATATGCAAACTGTACATGATAGCTCTTCAGCGGTACCATCCACGTTGCAAGGTTCAGTTACTGCTGTTTAGTCTTGGCTGCTCTATATATTCTATATTACAGAAGCTAATTTGTAAAATGAGGTCCCGAGACAAGGGATTTCCCCAAAGAATTGGGACTTCTATTTACACTAGTTTGGGATCCTTCCAATTTGCTCAAAGCACCACCTACTTCCTATTGTGCTTTCCCTATTATAAATCAAAGTAATGATAAGCTTCTAAATCCAAAGACCCCCAAGACATAGCAGTTTAGAGAAGAGGAGGATTTTTTTCTCTGTTATTGGGACCTTGAGCCCAGGGTGGCATGTGATTCTCCTCCACGCCACTATTCAGGAATCCATGTTCATTCCATCCTATGTCTAGGCCATGACTAAAGACATTAGCTTACAGACATGGTCAAGACTAGGTCCCTGGCATTCATGTTTGAGTCAAGCGAAAACCTCTGCAGGACCAGAGCTTTCATTATGCTGAAGATGACCCAAAGCTTGCACACAGCACTTCCACTCAAATGGCTCTGCCTGCAAGGACCACCATGGGATACACGGGATTCTGGAAAATGCTTGCCCAAACTGGGAATCCATGTATCTGGTGAAAACTAACAAAGGGGAGGAATGTTCTGCTGGAAGCTGTATCTGCAATCACCTTCTCCCTTCTGTACTCCACTTTACTGTACACATTTCAGCAAGGTTCGGCTTGGTCTAAGTGAATCTTTGTCATTCACTAAACTAAGCCTCGTTGGAGGAAGCTTCCTCAACACCATCAGACTATTAGTGAGATGCAATTAGCCGTTGGGGCTCCTTACCACAGAGAAGCTAGCGCCTGCAGAGGGCAGCCTGGGAACTCAAGCCAGGCTGGCTTTGAATTTGGTTTTGGTGTATGGGACTGTCTCCACTTCACCCTCCCCTCCCACTTAGGGATAGACACGGGCTTGACTTTTGACTAGAGGTGACTCATTCCTGCCTTTGCAGAGGCTGCACCACCTCACTGGCCCCGCTCCCAAGCGAGCTCCTGCCAGGTCACTGGCACCTGCAAACAAGTCTGTTCCTCTCAAGTTGAGTCTGAGAGGATTAGAGAAATCACGCCGAGCACAGGCTGCAGACCTGCCGAACTGCACGTAGTTGAACCAGAAACCGCACTGCTGTGGAGAGCGGTGGCATGGCAGGGAAGCCTCACACTGGTCTCAGCTCTTCCACCAGGCTCTAGGGCCCTGTTTCCCGTCGGGGTAGGGGGACAAAAAATACTTGATCAGGTCACTTCTAGATTGCCTTCTTGTTCCAATTTCCCCATAACCCATGACGTTTGGTTGCAGGTGACCAGGCAAGCACAGGGTAGCCCTGACAATGTAGATAAAAGAAGTCACTTAGTCGCCAAGTAAGCACCCCAGAAGCATCAGGGCAGAAGCCTGTGGAGAGGCAGGAAGGGAGGCCAGAGGCAATTCTCACTAAGGACAGCACAGTTTCCCCTCAGGTATAATCAGATGCAGCCCCAGAGGCCCCCCAACACCACGGGGTGTGGTCCTGGAGGCCCCTGGCACCATTGGGGTGGTCCAGGTATCCCCAACACTGCAGGGAACCAACACTGTATCTTCAGGACATTCCATGGAACTGTTCGGTTGACCCAGAGCTGGCAGTGCGGTCCCCAGGCCTCCTGAGCACTTGGGAGGGAGGGGGCTTTCAAAACTGTTTTTCCTTTGAATGGGTATTAAACAATTGGAGGAAATCTCAATATGTATAAAGGAAAAAACTGAAGGAAAAAATGTAAAAAGTGAATATTCTTGACACCTTATGGTGGGGGGGTGGGGGGCTTTGGGGGAAAGGGTGCCTATACACTGATGCTCCACGGATCAAACTGGGGCTCCCACACAGAGCACGCGCCCCGACCTGGAGCCTTCTCCCAGCCCTTTCCTTTCACCCTTTTCACAGTCTCGGTTCTCTGGGCTTTCAGAGCTAGCCCACGGCCACACATGCAGGCTGGTAACTTCAGGGCTTATTTCTGACTCTGTGCTCAGGGTTGATTCCTGGCAGTGCGGGAGGAAATATATGAGATGCTGAGGATTGAACCCAGGTTGGCCTTATACAAGGCAAGTGCCCTACCTGCTGTACTACTGCTCTGGCCCTCCCTGCTGGTTACTAGAGATGGCTTACTATGACCAGGTTACCTGCTCCTTTTAACCTCCAGGTTTGCTACTGTTCCCTTCTCTTGTTCTCCATCTCAGTATCACAGCTTTCCTCCTCATTGCATGGAGTCCCTTCTTCCTCCTTAATGTATCCACAGACACTGTCATTAGCCCCTCACTGGGCCAGATACAAATTTGCGCTTCACTTGAACCAGGCTGTCCTAAGTGCTTTCAACTGGTTTTATGCTCCCAACCTCCCAGCAAGGCACGTGCCATTATTAGCCTGCTTTTATGTGTGAGGAGACAGAACAGAAATGATAACTGCATTTCTGGGCTCACCAGCAGGAACTGCGCCTCCTTTGACTAGATTTCCTGTGGCTTCCCTGAGTCCCTAAGAGCCCATTCAGCTGCTATACCAGCCAGAAATCTTCCCAGAGTCCCATTTTGTCGTGATAATTTCCATCTTTTAGTTCCTCTTGCTCATGGAGAATACTGCCAGATATAATGGCATGGGGCATATTTGCACTCCTTGGTGAAATTTCAACTTGACTGCGAGTCATCATTAGCTAAATCTGACAGCCCTACTCCCACTTAAACCACCGGTGCCTTGACAAGAAGGCTCCTTCATTTTCATGTGCTTCCAGGGCTAGTTCCAGCCTGCCACAGGTGAGTGCTTGTTTAGCTCACTGTGCTGAAGACAGATAAGGAGCCAACAATGATTATCTACCATGCTGGCTTTTACCATCCTTCCCATAGAGAATACATGCCTTCACTGCATCACTGTATCACTGTCTTCCGTTCATCATCGATTTGCTCGAGCGGGCACCAGTAACATCTCCATATGTCCTGTCTCATGCAAGTAGAGCCCAAGGGCACCTGCTTGCTCCAGGAATATAAAGAGCCTCAAACCATTCCATCGGGTCATGGGAATGAGGTCTATAATTGTTACTGGTATTTGGCATATCAAATACGACACTGGTAGCTTGCCAGGCTCTGCCGTGCAGGTAGCACATACATGCCGTATGTCCCCCAAAGCACAAGCCAGCGCTTATGTGTATGATGGACGCAATTCAACGAATCTCTGATCCTGACTTTCCTCAACATTAACATAAGAATATTCCAAAACCCAGTTATCCCCATTTTCATAGAGACTAATTATGGGGATCAAAAGCCAGGTGGGATTAAAACTGAAAATTGCTGCACAGTGGGTTGGAGAGATGTGTAGCGGGGAAGGTGCTTGCCTTGCACACAGCCAAGCCTGGTCTGAATCATGCGACAATATATGATTTCCCTAGCACCACCAGGCGTGATCCCTGAGCATGGAGTCAGGAATGATCACTAAACACACTCAAGTGAAGCCCCTAACCCAACCCCTCTCCCCGAAAAGATACAAAGTAATAAAAGATGATTACTATGACCAAATTAGTGTTTCTAATTTAGTAAGAGAGAAACATATCATTGCATCTAATTTTATATTTCGATTGTTTTAAATATTGAAATACTGTTTACTAAGAAAGAGCTTAGTACTTAGCAATCTAAGAACCAAGGAAATGTGGGAGCTTGATGCCAATGAAGGGAAGTTGGTGACAGCAGGTCTCTGGGTTCCTTCACGATTCCCGGGTTCTTCAATATCTTTGAAAGTGAAAATATTGAAGAGTAAAGATGCTCAGGCTCAGAGTTGGAAAGTAGAAAAGTTTATTGGAAAAAAGAAAAGAAGCTCCCGAAGTGGAGATTGCCAAGTAGTTTCCCATATTATTTTTTCTGACGATCCCCCACTCCATGAGGGCCTCCATTTTCCACATTTGGACTTCCCCTCGTCAGAACTCCACCCAGCAGACCAGCCTATCACAGCCCGGCTCTCGTGGCTGCAAGCGGCTGCAAGGTTCATCAATAAATGCTGGATTTTGAGATGACTACAAGAGTATGCTACCCGCATGGCAGAGCCTGGCAAGCTACCCGTGTCGTATTTGATATGCCAGATACCAGTAACAATTATAGACCTCATTCCCATGACCTGATGGAATGGTTTGAGGCTCTTTATGTTCCTGGAGCAAGCAGGTCCCCTTGGGCTCTACTTGCATGAGACAGGTCATACGGAGAGGTTACTGGTGCCCGCTCGAGCAAATCGACAATGAACGGGAAAACAGTGATACAGTGATACAGTGATTATCATTTCACCAGTTTTAGAAAAACAGGACCAAGAATTGTGAAGTGCCATGTATAGCTCTTCCCAACTCAGATATCCTCAAGTTAAGCTGGAATCAACAACTTCAAACCTGGAGTAGATGGTTCCTTCTTGGTTTCAAAAAGATGTAAGGCACTGGTTGCAAAAAATATCAACAAAAAAGGGAAAGAAAAAATATCTTGCCAATGTCTTTAATTTCACCTTTCCCAGCACTGACTATTCAGCTGATGAATTGCCTCCAAGTTATCAAGGCACAGCATTAAAGATGTCTGTTACTTGAGACCCAGCACATGGCATCAGAGATGGGAAAATGGCCTTCAAAGGTGGAAAGATGGTAGCCAGTCTAAGCTCTTGGCAGAACATTAGAAAACTTCACCCAGTAGCCAATGTTGAGCCTAATGCTAAAAAAAAGAAGTCTCAGTTTCCCCTTGCCAGTGAGAGGGGAATCCATAGCTTCTTCTCTCTGGATGTACCATCTCTTCCCCAACAACCTGACACAAATTCCACCCCCAAGATTCAGTCTCAGTACTCCAGGGGCTTCCCAGAAACATAGAACTCTGCCCTAGAGTCTAGGCTGACAGGGAAACTAAGGTAATTGGCAATTAGGCCAGGAAGATGTTTCCCCTTGCCACTGAAGAAGGAAGCAACAGTTTCCCCTTACCACCTTCCCTCCATGGACCTGACACATTTCATTCCCAAAGTCCTGCTCCAGTGGTCATAGAGATTTCCAGAACCATAAACCTCTGTCCTAGAGCCTACGCCTACCAGAAGACTAAGATAAGGGGTGATGGGGGGGGAACAATGCCCAGAAAGAAAACAGCTAGACATCATTGTAATTTTCTGGCATCCTTTGTAAGCATTTGTCAACTGATAAGGGAT
Source organism: Cryptotis parvus (assembly GCA_021461705.1). Lineage (NCBI taxonomy): Eukaryota > Metazoa > Chordata > Mammalia > Eulipotyphla > Soricidae > Cryptotis > Cryptotis parvus. The sequence continues at coordinate 78,548 of JAJIBD010004878.1, forward strand.
GCCAGGAGCCCTTAAAAGGGCTACACAAAACTCCCATTTAACTTGACTCTATACTAAGGTCCTCCCCACTTTGGGAGCTTCTTTTCCCTTTCCTACTTTCCAATAAGCTTTTCTACTTTCCAATTCTGAGTCTGAGCATCTTTATTATTCAATATTTTAATTCTTAAAAAATTGAATAAGAAAAAAAGGGGTGGAGCAATAGTACAGTGGGTAGGGCATTTGCCTTGCAAATGGCCAGCCCAGGTTCAGTCCCTAGCATCCCATATGGTCCACTGAGCACTGCCAGGTGCAATTCCTGGAATGCAGAGTCAGGGAGGAACCCCTGAGCATCACCAGGTGTGACCCAAAAAGCAATGTATACACACACACACATATATATATGTATATACACACAAACATATATATATATATACATGTATACACATATATTTTAAAGTTCATATATATATGTATATATATATATATGTGTGTGTATATATATATATATATATATATATATATATTCTGCCCCTCAACAGGTGTGGCTGTGGTGCCGGCTGCATCGGCAGGTGGCAGACAGGGAGACAGGCTTGTCTACACCCAGGACTCTGCCCTGTGAGCCCTGGATGGTTGATGATCTAACATAGAAAAAGACTGGGCGCCCTGGGATGAACCCAGAGCCACAGCAGAGCCTGGCAAGTTACCCGTGGTGTATCGATATGCCAAAAAAATAGTAACAATAACGGACTTCATTCCCAACGAATGGAGATGCTACTGGTGCCCACTCGAGCAAATCGATGAACAACAGGAAGGCAAGTGACAAGTGATAAATGACAAGTGATATATATATGAACCTGGGAATCGCAAAACAGAGACCCACTGCCACTGCTTTAGCCTCACTGTAGCAATGCCTTGTTCAACATCCAGCTGGTATGGGAACAAATGAGAACTTCCACTCATTTGGTCCATTTATGCATACCCAGCTGGCCAACCCAGTAATTGTCTTTACCCAAAACACATACCAGAACCAGAGTACTAGCACAGTGGGTAGGGCACATGTCTTGCACACAGCTGACCTGGGTTCAATTTATGGCTTCCCAAGCCCCATCAAGAGTGATTCCTGAGTTCAGAACAATCAGTAAGCCCTGAGCACTGCCAGGTGTGATCCAAAAACAAACTAAACCAAAAAGCATACCAGTGATCTAAATCAAGTCACATATGCAGAGTTTGAAGACTGTCACTAGCTCTTCAAACTCATGTCCTCCCTTGAACACGTATCTCACTTGCTTGTCCCTATGTCTCTTTGCTTTTTCCCCATCTGGAGAAGCCACATTATCTCTTGAATAATTACTTCCTCTTTCTCTCCCCATTGAATCTAAGTTTCATTTGAATATAACTATATTGCTTTATTTTTATAAAGTATTAAAAGGTATTAAATTGTTTCATTCTGAAACACTTTTAACTGACCCCTGAGATTCTATTTTTACAAATGCCCAGCCAGTAGTTTCATGTATAACAGAAACACATGTAAACGTAAGCTAGTTTCCTTCTCCTTTACACTGGCTTTCTTTTTGCTTTGTGGGACACAACTGCCGTAATCTAGTTTCTCCTACTTAATGCATTTTTAACGACCTTACCATCATTACCAGGTATTAAGTGGGATTTAACATTCACAAATATTGATGCCATAAGTCTGCATTGTGAAACATGCACACAAGATCCCATGACCTCTTTCATAATGGCTTTAGGCAAAGCATAAATTATTTGGGAACAAGGTAATTTTTGTTTGTTTTGGGTCACACCCTGTGATGCTCAGGGTTATTCCTGGCTCTGTGCTCAGGAATTACTCCTGGAAGTGCTAGGGGGACCATATAGGTTGCCAGGGATTGAAACTGGGTCAGCAGTGTGCAAGGCAAATGCCCTACCCAGTGTACTATCACTCCAGCCCCTACAAGATAATTTTTTAACAAGGTAAATTCTTATTCCCAGCTCTCATTTTTCTTTCTTTCTCTTAGCTTATCAATATTGATGAAATGAAAACTTCAAACTATTACCCATCCACTTCAGGGATTACTCCTGACTCTGCCCTTGGGAATCACCCCAGTGGTGCTCAATGACCATATGGAATGCCCAGAGATTGAATCCTGGTCAGGCACATCCAAGGCAAAGACCTACCTGCCATACTATCACTCTAGCTGCTAGAGGACAACTGAAATGACTGGCAACCACCTTTGTTTAACTGGCACCTTTGTTATCACTCCCTTCCCAGGAGTGATAGCACCTGGGAAGGGTATTTGCCTAGCACACAGCTGACTAGAGTTCGATCCAGTACCTCTGAGCACAGCCAGGATCTGGCCCTCTCAAGTAAAAAGCCAGAAAAACGCTCAGTGCTATGAAAACAATCCAGACTGCTTTTGTTTTAGTCAGGGGGCTCTAAATAGGGTCCTGGCAAAAAGTACGCCCTCTGTCCACTTCTCTGGCCTCATAAAAGAGGGGAGGATGTTTATGGTCACAATTCAGAGCTTGTGGACCTTAGTGACCCAATCCCAGTTGTTTCCTCTGCTGGATGCTTCCTGCCCAGACCCACGGGCAGGGAAATGCTCAAACTCTCCCCAGTTGTAAGGGGAAGGAATAAAAAAGAGAAAAATTATTTTACAACAGTGTTAACAATATGCTTTGGTGCATGACTCATCTGGTTGGTAATTGGTGTTTTACATATTAATCAAATGTAGAGGCCAGGAGACCTGGATGTTCCTTTCAGACTCTCTGCAGCACCCTCTGAAATGCTAAAGGCTCAGAAAATATGTGGCTGCCAGGACGCCTCTGAAACAGACCAAGGGCTGGCATTCCCACATTAACTGGGCACAGAGGACACTGGTTCTCATCAGAACCCCGGAAGTCATGTAGCTGCTTTCACTTTTCCTGACTCTGATTTTGTTGGGAGTGAGCAGGGGCATCAGTAGTTAAAAAGCTCCACAGAAGGTCAGAGTAATAACACAGCAGGTAGAGCACTTGCCTTGCATGCGGCCGACCCGAGTTCAATTTCCGGCATCCCATATGATCCGCGAGCCCCACCAGGACTAATTCCTGAGTGCAGAGCCAGGAGTAACCCCTGAGCATTTCCAGGTGAAAAGCTCCACAGATAGGAGAGTGGAGAGAGAGCGTGCAGCAGGTAAGAGAGGGCGTGCACCAGGTCTTCCAGGTAGCCGACCTGGGCTCAACCCCCAGCACCACATAGTTCCCTGATCACAAGGAGTGAGTGATCCCTGAGCAGAGTCAAGAATAAATCCTGATGGGGCTGGAGCGATAGCCCAGCGGGTAGGGCGTTTGCCTTGCACGCGGCCTGTGCCAGCCTGGGTCCGTCCCCCTAGCACCACCAGGAGTAATTCCTGAGTGCAGAGCCAGGAGTAACCCCTGAACCCCGCCGGGTGTGACCCAAAAAGCAAATAAATAATAAATAAATCCTGAGCCATGGAGATTATCATGCGGAGTGAAATTAGTCAGAAGGAAAAGGGCAGATACAGAATGACTGCATTCATTTGTGGGATATAAATGTACACCAGTGTTCTAATTGTTGGAAATGGTAACACTAACACCAGACTAGAACTGAGCATTGAATGTAGGCAAAGGTATATACATGATAACCCCTAAATGTATATATTGCAAGCCACAATATGTAACAGAAGGGTGGGAGAGAGAGACAGACAGACAGAGACAGAGAGACAGAGACAGAGAGAAAGAAAGAGAAGAGGAAAAGTGCCTGCTATAGAAGCAGGCTGGGGGAGGTGGGAAGGAATCTGGAGGCATTGGTGGTGGGAATAGGGCACTGGTGGAGGGACGGATGCTGGAACACTGTATGACTGAAGCCCAATCATGAACATCTTTGTAATTGTATGTCTCACAGTGGTATAATAAAACAAAATTTAAAAAAAAGTCCTGAGCATCATGGGTATACCCCAAACCCCCAAACTTTAAAAGAAAATAAGAGGCTCACAGTTTACAGGTGGGGCCAGAGCACTGGATTAGGAGAAGACACTTGCCTTGCATGCAGCTGCTGGGCCACAGTCCTAGCTCCAATCCCCAGCACCTCATATGGCCCCCTCGGCTATCAGGTGCACTCCTGAGCACAGAGCCAAAAACAAGTCCCGAGCACCACTTGCATGCCCACTCCCCACCGAAAAAGAAAATTCCCAAGTACTGAAAGAAAATAAAAAGGTCCACAGGTGACAGGCAACCAAACAGAGCTGAAAGGCTGGAAACCAAATCCCTGGGTACCCTGGGCGTTCTGGGAAGAAAGAGCAGACAAAAGCCAAAGGAGTAAATATAGAAATTCAAGGGCAGATTATAACCACCTACAAGATGGGATCCATCATTCAAGAGACAGGGTGAAGGGCAGAGGAAGATTTTCAATGGCAAACTGGAAGCCATGGGACTCACAGTCTAGCGCTTCCTTCATGAAGCAGCTCAGATAGGGAACATACAGGGATGGGAACTTCTAGAAAGCGCAGATTCAAGCTGGGAGGCATCGGGGTGGCCAACTCGTTGTATTGTAGCCGGGTGCTCTGGCCGTGCTCCTGTGCATGTTGACTTCTGGTCAAGGGGCTGTGCCTGCCTTTGCAGAGACTTTTAGAGAGACAGACAACAGAACATACTTCAAGTTCCTGTTGTTTGGGGCCACCCCAGAGATACTCGGGCTAACTCCTGGCTCTGCTCTCAGGGATCACTCCTGGCAGGCTAAAAGGACCATCTGGGATGGTGTCAGGAGCGATCCCTGTGCAGAGTCAATAATAAGTCCTGAGCATCATGGGTATAACCCAAACCTCCCAAATTTTAAAACTAAAATAAGAGGTTCACAGTTCACAGGTGGGGCCAGAGAGCTGGTTTAGGGATACACCAGGTCTGGTGTACACAAAGCAAGTGCCTTACCCACTACTATTTGTTCCAACCCCATCCTTCATGTTCTTATCCCTCCCACGTCCATAGTAGCTTGCTGGTTTTCATTTTGGGTCACACTCTCCACTGTATGCCTGCCTGCCAGCAACAAAGGCAGCAAACATTCCCCTGGGCAAGGCCAGGTCCTAGCCTGCACCATTTTGCAGAGATGAAAAAGACCCAATTTGTGTCCTGCTGCCAAACTGTGCGGAAGCTAAAAGTCAAAGGCAGACACGCTCCTGCACGGGAGAGAAAGCCCTGTCCGGGCGAGTCGAGAATGCCTTCCCAAGGAGCTGGCACTGGGCTAAGCCTTGAGGGAGGTTGGGGCTTGGATACATGGTGAAAGATGCTCTGATCCAAAAGCGCTGTGTCTTAGTCACCGAGCACGTCTGGCTCAGTCTGCACTAGGCCACAACTTCCGGATTTGTGCCAAATCTGGACTCGTTGTGGGCAGACGCTGGTAGGGGTGAGAACTGCCAGGGGAATTTTGTGAGGACATATTGCTCAGAGCACCCAAAGATTTGCTAGTTCAGAGTTTGAAGGAAAATTCCTTGCAAGTTTGTTTTTGTTTACTTTTTGCAACTATCTCTCAATGTCTTTTTTTCTTTCTTTCATTTTTCAAGCCATAACCAGTGATGCCCAGGGGCCACTCCCAGCTCTGTGCTCTGATATCGAACTCAGATCTCTTGTATGTGTACACCAGTCCATTGAGCGATCTCCTGCATCCTGCCCCAGATACTTTATAAAACGCACCCCTTCTCTTACATAGCCCTGCCCTTGTCTTTAAACACGTTTCGTGCTGGGCCAGAATGATAATACAGCCTTGCATGCCACTCACCTGGGTTCGAGCCTCAGCATCCCATGTGGTCCGTTAGGCAGAGCCAGAAAATGCAGAGCCAGGCTGCACTAATTACTAAGTGCAGAACCACTGAGCATCACCAGGTGTGACCCAAACGCAAAACAAAGGTAATTTTTAAAAAAGCTTGCTTTTAGGTGGGTAGAAGTGCCAAACTGCGACCTCACCCACCACTGCAAGCTACTGACAGAGTTTAGCAACTGGTTTGCAAAGTTCCTGAAAAGTTAGCAACTGGCTCGCATAAGTCATTAAGAGCTAGCACCGCATAACCAGTGCCACACATCTCCACTAACTACCACTACAGTACAAGAAAAAGTAGACGGAAAAACCTGCACCACCTCCCACACCACAGTACCACTGAGCGGTTTCTGATGTGTTGGTTTCTTTTCCTTGGGGATGGGGGTTGGGCTCACCTGGCAGTGCTCAAGGATATTCCATGCTCTGTGCTCAGGGCTGCTCCCCAGGTGTCAGGATCCACTGGTGTGGGTTTCTCGGGCCCTTATGTTTATTTCTTTAAAACACCTCAGTGGCTCGCAGAGGTAGTACCGAAGGTATGGCCAGGGCACTACCAAGGGTTACGCCCGAGAAAGAAGTCAGGAGTAGCCGCTGAGTACCACCACGTGACCCAGCCTTGCCCACTGCCCACAGCCCCCACCTCAACAACAACAAACCTGATACAGGTGACTGTCAGGGAAATTTGGGAGGAGACACTTGGAACAGAGAAATCAGGCTCCCAGACAGGCCTTGAGGATATGACCTCTTTGCTATGTGGAAATTGCGGGACATCACCACATGATGTCACTCTAATACTTGCTTATTTAGGTCTCAGGCCGGCTTTCTAAACCTGGATACTTCACTGCTCACTACTTGAAAGCAGCTTCTGGTGTGCCTGATTTTCACTTGAAAAAGAGATAGTTTGCAGAAGGGTTGGAGATAGGACAAAAAGTCATTTCAAAATCACAAATCTTTTGATTTCGCACATGACGGATGGGGGGGAGGGAAACAGCAAAATTCTTATCTGGCCATGCCTCAAGGCCCTGATCTCTAAAATAAAAAGACATACTGCTAACCCCTATCTACCAGGCTGGCAGGAACTCATTTAAGTTGCCTTATACAAGCACTCACACTGAACAGGAAGAACACAGGCGGTATCAAACATCCTGGCTCCAAAGTGGCCAAGAGTCTGGCCTGGGGACAAATCAACTAGTGAGAATAGACCATGGCTGTAGACACACCGTTCAGCATTATGTGACTGGTGTTCTCTAAGACCTTGGTGGTCTTGCTGTTTGGAAGCAAGTGAAGTACGGCTCTGACTTTCTATAATAATCGGCCTCTCCACTTTCACAAATCCGCTGCAGAGGAAAACCTTGGCTAAGGAGGAACTAAAGCAGGTAGCAGGACTGGAACCCCTCGTTCACCACAGGGGTCAGGGAACATTCTCTACCTGCTGAGTGGTGGACAAGCGTATCAGCTGGCGCAAAGGCTGATGGTCAGAGTGTTCTCCGGGCACGGTTTCCACTGGGGATCACAGGCGCTCCCTGACAGTCCAGTGGTTAGGCTTCCGCCTCTCCACTGGGGATCACCTTGTCACCAGGTGCCAATTTCCCAGCGTCCCCTACTCCTTGGTGAATTCACTTGAAGCTTGCTGCGACAAATGCTGTCACAGTAGTTCAGGACCACAACACACTGACCTGCCCCGCAGTAAGCGTGTGACTCCATACCGTGGGAAGGCCAGAAAGTGGATGCTCAGGCTCCACCAATCACAGTGGCTGGACGAATCGTCCGCTCTGATTGGTGCGCCTGTGTCACATGATCTGTTCTATGAGTTGGAGCTTGCAGGGCCTCTCTTGGTGCCTGCAGAAACAGGGGCCTTTCGGGCAGGGAATGAGAGGGAAAAGGAGTCATCAAGCTTAGGTTCCACCTAGCGGGAACGTTAGTTAAACCTCGTGTGGCTTGAGCTTTGGGAGAGGGCCAGGCAGATGCAGGTTTCCCTGGTGACTTGATCCTCTTACACCCCACTTTTTCGACTCTGTACTAGTGCCTCCCGTCAGCGAGGCAGGTCTTTCCTATTTGTCATATGCCCGACAAACGTACAAACACTGATCATTCCGCTCACCCCGCTCCCGTGAGGCGTGACAGCGCTGTTTGCAGACGGAGACCAGTAACGATCACCGCTCTCATAGCTCGTAGTCTCACACCATTCACCCCTCTGTCCTTCGCTGCGTGGCACTTCCAAGCCCAAACTCATCCCGTTTTGCAGGACAGGAAATCCCTCTCCAGTGCTGAGAGTACCCGCATGCTTCTGGCGGCAGACTTGCTGCTAGCCATCCGTTTTACTGCCCCCACAGCAGGTAGAAATCAGTGTCTCCTGCGGGTCCTCTGCCAGTCCTCTCGCTGGGAGTGGCTTGTGTCGTCTACTCTCATTTGGAGTGGCTTTTATGCCTTACATTTCCTGCCCTTACTTTATTGCGGAGCTGTAAGAGGGAGCTGTGGTGCACACATGGCTTCAGCTGAAATCCTCTGACCCATATTTTCCACCAAAATAAAATCTGTCGCATGCCTGTTTTACTTAGAAATGCTCATGCCTGGGGCCAGAGTGATAGTACAGTGGGGGCATTTGTCTTGCACGAGCCCACCCCGTTGTATCTTGGCATCTCATATGGTCCCCGAGCACTGCCTGTCGGGGACCATATAAGTCCTGAGTGCAGAACCAGGAGTAACCCCTAAACATTGCCAGGTGTTACCCAAAAGAAAAAGCTTATGTCAAAGGCTAAGTGACTGGTGCTTTCAGTCTCTGCCCACCCAGTGGACCCTCTTGGAGGTGACCCTGATAAGGACACAGAAACTGTAACTATGGAGACTGGCCATGACAGTCACTGAAATTGGGGTAGACCCATGGCATTCAGGCATTTTCATGACCTCTGTGTTACTTGGGGGCATATCGTACCCCTCTCTCCATTCCTGTATTCTCATCAAGTTTTGGGGACTCATATTAATTCAAAATCCTTGGGCTGTGGGCTGGCGAGATAGTACAGCAGGTAGGGTGCTTGCTTTACACACTGCCAACTCAGGTTTAATTCCCAGCACCCCATATGGTCCCCCAAGCATCACCAGGAGTGATCCCTGTGTCGAGCCAAAATTAAGGTCTGACTATCAAGTGTGGCAAAAAAAAATTAGACTGTGGGTTGCCACTAACTAAACTCTAACTTTAGGTATCTCATCAAAAGTTGTATAGAAGCAGTAGGTGTGTACTGAGATACTCAATAGGTGGACATTTTGGTAACCTGAAAAGAAATGAGGGCTTGGCATGAGGGGGAGGAACCCTACCATCTCCACCCCCCCATTTCCTGGGCCCTGTCTGCAGCTGAAGACCCCACAGAAGTGAACGGGCTGCTGCTTCTCAGCCTAGCACCCGGCTCTTCCCTCCTGCTAACGGGCTGGCCGCAAGTAAGGCAGCAAACACAACACCATTGCACGGTAAAGCTTTATGGGGGTGGGGTTGTCTGTAAACGTGTCTGGGGAACCCGTGGTAGCCTGCCCACGGGACCTGGTCTGCACTCAGCACTTGCTGTAGATCGCAGCGCTCCCGCTCCACGAACTCTTCCCTGCTGACCCACAGCTGCTGGAAGGCCTGCAGGGAGGCCAGGATGGAGCCTCCAGTCCACACCGACGTCTTCCTCTCGGGCGCGGCCACGGCGGGAATGTCGCCGGGCAGAGGACACACAGCTCCTTCTGGAAGCTCGGGAAGCCGTCGAGCATGGTGCAGCCTCCGCACAGCAGCACGTTGCGGGCCATCTCTCCTCCTTGAAGCCCGCCTCCTGGCAGCGGGTCAGGCAGGCGGCGGTGAGCTGGCAGCCCCGGTCATTGCTGCCCACCAGCGAGGGCTTGAAGAGCATCTCGGCGCACTGGAAGCGCTCCTGGCCGATGGTGATGATCTTGCCGTCGGGGAGCTCGGAGTCGACGCGCAGCTCGCCCAGGCTCAGGCGGCCCTCGTCGCCGGGCTGGAGCGCCGGCGTAGCAGCACTTCTTCTTGATGTGCTCCATGATGTGCAGGTGGTCGTCGGTGAACGGCGTGGCCCGCCTCGTTGAGCAGCTGCAGCAGGTAGTTGGTGAGGTCGCTGCCCGCGTAGTCGGCGCGGCCCGTCAGGCCGGGCAGCACGTCGCCCTCGGAGATGGGCACCACGCGCGACACGCCGCGGCGCCGCTCTCCACCACCAGCCCCGACGCCTTGCCGTACGAGTAGATGGACAGCAGCGACTGCGAGGTGGCGATGCATGGCGGGACGCCGAAGGTCTCGAACAGCAGCTCGGCGTATTTCGCGCGGTTGCTGCTGGGGCTGAGCGGCGGGTCGGACACCAGCACGGGCGTGCTCGTCGGGCGCGATCTTCATGGCCGTGTGGAAGATGTACTCGCAGATGCTCTGCACGCAGTCCCAGTCCACCACCACGCCGCACTTGAGCGGGTTCACCAGCTTGGGGGCGCCTCGGTGTGCAGCAGCTCGTGGCCCACGAAGGTCTCCTTGCGGGTGTCGCCGCGTCGGGCGCCTCGCTGTGGCGCTGGCCCACGGTGGAGGAGATGAAGTAGGGTGGGGCGGCTCGCCCGCGTAGCCGCACTTGCAGTACTGCGAGCCCAGGTCCATGATGAGCGCCTTGATCTTGCGCACTTTCCTGGCCTTCGTCTTCAGCGGGGTGGCGGCCCCGCGTCCCCGGATGGCGGCCTCCCCTTGCTGGCCAGGGGGTCCCCCTCCCCGGGTCCCCTTGAGCTGTGGCCATGGGCTTGGGGCTAGGGCTGTTACTGTCGCCATCTGCCTTCGCCTCTCTCACATCCGTGTCCTAGAGCTCTGCGGGAGAAATTGGAGGGCTCCGGGCTCCGACAGCGCCCTTGGCAACCCCGAGGCATTGTGCTGTCACTGGGCGCCGACCCCAACCCCCCCCCCACCCGAGTCAGGCCTCAGGGAGGCTGGGGCGGGGGGACGTTGGTCTGCGCGGCTGTTGAGCTGCTCCCCACCCCCACACTAGGCGTTGCAGGACAGAGAACCCCAATACAGGGCGGTCTGAGAGGGGCCCTGCCCGTCATCTGTCTGGTCTGCCAGCGCCTTATACATGCATGGGGTCATCCGTCTTCCTCAACTGCTAGGCCAGAGGGGGAGCTCTGAGCGCCCCACCCTAAGTCAGACCTCGGCCACGTGTTGCTTCACAGAATCCTGGGAGGGACGCAGGCAGAGAGGAGAGCAGCAAGGGTCTCCCCCAAATCAAAAAGACTTCTCAGGGCACAAACGGTTCTCAGAGGGTTTGGACTCCAGCCCAGTTCCGGTGATGCCAGGGCCCAAATTCCCTTCTATGGCCCCTGCATGACCTTCACTCCTTCGTTCAGTTGCCAACTTCGGGGTTCACTGCCCAGTGTCCACAGCTGCTGAGGGACAAAAAGAATTCCTGAACACAGCAGGGCCCGCAGCAGGAGGAGAGGGCTCCTAGGGCTCGGGGGCGGGGGCGGGGGGACAGAAAAGGGACCCCTGGTAACTGAGGGCAAGAGAGAAGATTCTATAGAGGTTGGACACTTAAGCTGGATACTTAAAGCTGAAAGGGATGTGGGTGTTTGTCAGAGAGCTAAGAGGAAGGAAGAAAGTGCAGTAGGGTGCCTGCCTTGCAAGGCCGACCCAGGTTAGATCCCGGGCATCCCATATGGTCCCCTATGCACTGCGAGGAGTAACCTCTGAGCATTGCAGGGTATGACCCAAAAAGCAAAAACAAACACCACCTCTAGCAGCCAGCACAGCTGAGCTCAAAAGGGGATGCAGGTGTGGAGTCTCAGCTAACCAGTAGGCGATAAACAGAAGAAGCTACAGAGGTCAGGAGTGCAGTGGGAGGGCGGCAGTGCTAGGAGAAGCAGTTGGATTTAATTGAGGGACAGTTGGAAGTCAACGAAGCCTACTGAGTGGGGATGACTCTTCTAGAAAAGTCTTACAATTGTGTTTGCTTTTCTAGAGAACAGTTTAGAACCAACGTAAGAGGAAGTGGTATGGAAGAAAGCAAAGGATGGGGCCGGAGCGATAGCCCAGCGGGTAGGGCGTTTGCCTTACACGGCGGCCTATGCTGGCCTGGGTTCGATCCCCGGCATCCCATATGATCCCCGAGCACCGCCAGGAGTCATTCCTGAGTGCAGAGACAGGAGAAACCCCTGAGCATCGCCGGGTGTGACCCAAAAAGCAAAAAAAAAAAAGAAAGTAAAGGACGGGTTCCAGGTGTTTAGGAGGTAGAGTCTACTCAGCCGCTCCCTTCTCCCACACAGACCCCACCTACATCATTTCAACCCAAGCTCTTGTTTGAGCATCTGAGACCCTCTCCTTGGCTTCTGGGACCATGCTAGCCTGGAGCACAGCAGTACAGGAGATGATCAGATTGAGGAGATGGAGACAGAAACCTCTGCCCCAACCTCAGTGGACAAACACAAGGTTCCTAGCAGAGCTGCCTCACAACTTCCCCATTCTACCAGTCACCTGCAAAAAACCCCAAAAACCAAAAATACAAATCAGGGCTTAGGTGGTAGGTTTTGTTTGTTTCACTTAAAAAATTTTAATTAAAGAGCCGTGATTTGTACACCAATGAGTCTTTAAACATACAATATTCCAACACCAATCCAAATTGATGGAGGTTTTTTATTCATTTTACTCTTAAGCAGTGTGTGTGTGTGTGTGTGTGTGTGGGTGTGTGGGTAGGTGTACACATTTATAATGTATTTTATGTGCATGAGTCAGGGTGACAGAAAAGGGAGACAAGAAAGGGCTGAAAAGGGCTGAGGGAAGTTCTCAGTAGTATTTGAGAGTGAAGGACAAGGCTAAAAGGGACTTTAAGATTAAGAAGGGCCGGGCTTTCATAATGCTGAAAACAAAGGAAGTGAGAAGGCCTCCCCTCACAGCTGTAAGAAACACAAGTGGTTCTACCCAGCTCCCGAGGGCTAGTGTGGAATCTCTGGATGTTGATTTATCTCTAATTAACAATTATTTCAACAACAACAACAAAAAGATTCAATTAAGAAAGCGTGTAGCGGAACATTGAAGAAAGCTAACGGGGAATATATTGGAGTTTTGTTTGTTATTTCAGACTTGGAACCTGGCACTTTCTAATTAAAAAAATTAGTATAAAATGATAGTTACTCATAATTGAGTTTCAGTGTCCACTTCCCTCCACCAATGCATCCCACCTTCATTTGGCTTCCCACCCACCAGTTTGTTTCTAGGACTTCTCTCTCTCTCTCTCTCTCTCTCTCTCTCTCTCTCTCTTTCATGTAGTTCTAGGAGTCTCCTCTCATGCATATATTTGCACTTGGCTTACAGTACTGTTGCTAATAGGGTTTCATATGTTAACACTTTACCACCTTCTCCTCCTGGTTTAAAGCTCCCCCATTATAGACATTGTCCCTTCCTCGTCCTATCCCCCAGCCCCCTCAAATGTCACATTTCCTACTGAAGACCAGAACCCTGGCACTCTGAACCTGACTGTAGTACTGACTATAAAGACTACGAGTTATGAGCATCACGCAGATGCTCTGTTGGTGATACTACAGAATCACAGATGCTCCATTGGTGATACCACAGAATCACAGAACAGAAAAGTCAACGTTGCAAATCCCTCTAGAACATCCTACCCAACAGAAACTAATAAACTTCTGTTGCATTGAGCAGACATTGGTACCTCCCAAGAGAGCTGTTCACCGGGGTCAGAGCTCCATGGCAAGAGCATATGCCTTTCACTGCAAAACAACTTTTTCTTTTTGGGTCATACCCAACAATGCTCAGGGGTTATTCCCAGCTCTGCACTCAGGAATTATTCCTGGCAGTGCTCGGGTCCCATATAGGATACTGGGAATCAAACCGGGCTCAGCCACATGCAAGGCAAATGCCCTACCTGCTACGATATCACTCCAGCCCCCAAATAACAAAAACTTTTAATATATCCTGATTTTAGGTTGTATAGGGCAAGCAACAACCTTTAGACTATTTAAAAAATAGTGCTTGGGGACTCACCTGAGTTTGGTCTCTCATTTCTTAGATTGTACAGAAAAAAATAAGAAGTGGGAAGAAACTGAACTCAGAAGACCAAAGTCCAAATATAGCTTCATCTGTATAATCAGTATGATCTGGGTGAACTACCCTATGTTCATGTCTGATTATGATCGGGTTAGGCCCCCTCATCAATGTGATCCCTAACCAATGCCTCTAGATTTGTCTTGAGCAATTAGCTAGAAGCAGGGGAGTGTGTGTGTGTGTCTTGGTAGGAAGGGATGAGTAGATAGTAAACTGACAGCAAGAATGCAGGGAAGGCTAATGAATTCCACTTGAAGCATACTTCAGAGAAGCCTAGAGGCCACTGGTGACCAGTCTGTGCAAAGAGAAGTGAATTCCTGATCTAAATCCCCAGTCTAACATTCCCACCACCTAACAGAGCTGTTTTCTCTCTCCTGGAGGAAAATGGAGTGTCTCCTGGAGGGCACACACCAGTATTGGCTCACCACACCAAGGGATGAACCTAAGAGCTTGCAGTATCTGCTTTGCAAGAAATCCTAGGAGAGAGAGAGAGAGAGAGAGAGAGAGAGAGAGAGAGAGAGAGAGAGAGAGAGAGAGAAAATCTGCCATAGAGGCAGGTAAAGTAGGGGAAACTGGGGACAGTGATGTTGGGAAATGTGCACTGGAGGAGGGATGGGTGCTGGAACACTGGATGACTGAAACTCAGTCATGAACACCTTTGTAATGTTCTATCTCATGGTGATTTGAAAAAAAAATCTTCTCTGCTGATGCCAAACTGCGAATCAGTTCAGTACCCAGTGCCCAGGCTGGGAACTCTAGTACTTTTGGAATCAGGGTGAGTAGCTTTCCCCTAATCCCCATATTTTGGGAAGCCCTGGAAGCCACGCTCACCAACCACACTGCCACCATGTCAACTCACTGGCCCAGACCATCGATCCTGAAGTCTCTGAACCCTCCTAATTCCTCAACACTGAAATTCCAGTAGGAGCACACCAAGTTAGATGGGAAAGTAACGCAGGTGCCAACTAAGCTCAACAAAACCAGGAACTCAGCTCAACTATTAAAAAAAAAGCTTAATAACTTTGTAGACAAGGACTTAGCCCTGCAATCAGATATAACAATATTCACTTTGATTTTTTAATAATGATTTTAATATTGGACCTTTGTTATCGAACCAATTTTAATTCTAGAATTGTATCAACAGTTGTGGCTTTTATCTACATTAAAATAAAAAATAATTTTAAATAATTAAAACAATTAAAATGTGGGTTTTTGCACTTGGAATGCAAGTTTATTACCATAACT
Organism: Cryptotis parvus; assembly: GCA_021461705.1. Taxonomy (NCBI): domain Eukaryota; kingdom Metazoa; phylum Chordata; class Mammalia; order Eulipotyphla; family Soricidae; genus Cryptotis; species Cryptotis parvus. The sequence continues at coordinate 93,643 of JAJIBD010004878.1, forward strand.
ATTATTTCCAATGTATTATTTAAGTGTATGTCCTCAATAAGTATTTGCCAGAATAAAAAATGGATGAAACTGGCATTGTAACCAAATAATTTAAAATCCTCTCTGCTGAGAACTTCTGACCTGAGATTCTCAAGCACCAACGTATTGACTGGAGGGAGGGCTAGAAAGTTTTTCCAATAAAGGGTCAGAGTCAGTATTTATTCTCAATGATGTGGACCAATCTGTGCGGCAAGGGCTCAACTCAGCAGGTATCATATGAAAGCAACCACAAAAGACATGGAAACCAGAAGCCAGCGGGTCAGAGGTGAAAACTGTAAATAAGGCCATGATCTAAGACCATGGTAGGAAGAGGGTTGAAGAGTTACATAGGGAAGAAATAAGGCCAGAAGGGGGCCGCAGTTAAAAAAAGGTTGAATAAGACCTACAATAGAGTCGGGACATGATTGCCCAGCTCTGTCACATGGCACCCTAATCCTCTACACCTATGAATCTGCTGCTCCCTTACAGCCATGTGACTGTCCACACCTTTCTAGTCTTCGCTTGGAGTCACTCTGTCAAGAACCTGCCAGTGCAGAGAAAGCTCTGGGTGACAGCATTGTCACAATCAGTGATGTCATCACTGAGCAAATTCTGCAGTTGCCCCGTGATTTAAGCCCATGAGGACTTGTAGCTAGTGGGATTGAGGAGCTTTACAAACCAAGATGGCTCTACATAGTGAGTGGGCTGCGCAGACTGCAGTCATAGGGGACGGGCCCGACAAGGTGGGTGACCAGGTCTCCCTGCAGACGGCCTCCCTAAAAGATGGCCCTGCCAAGCGAGCGGTGTGGATCCGCCAGGACAGCCACGAGCCAGAGGGATCGACAAAGGCCTCAGAGCCCAAGGAGAAGTGCAAGACGGAGGTGACCAGAGCGGTGGTTGTAGACCTCGGCACCGGCTACTGTAAGTGCGGTTTTGCCGGGCTCCCAACGCCCAGCCACAAGATCTCTCTCGACGGTGGGCAAGCCCTACATGGAGACTTCCAAAACTGGGGACAATCGCAAGGGAGACGTTCGTGGGCCAGGAGCTGATCAATCCGGAGGTTCGTCTCAAGCTCATGAACCCCCTGCGCCACGGCATCATCGTGGACTGGGACTCGGTGCAGGACATCTGGGAGTATCTCTTCCACCGGGAGATGAAGATCGCCCCGAGGAGCACGCGGTGCTGGTGTCAGACCCCCCGCTGAGCCCGCACACCAACCGCATGAAGTACGCCGAGATGCTCTTCGAGACCTTCTGCACTCCCGCCATGCACATCGCCTACCAGTCCCGCCTGTCCATGTACTCGCACGGGCGGACCTCCGGCCTGGTGGTGGAGGTGGGCCATGGCGTCTCTTATGTGGTCCCCATCTATGAGGGTTACCCTCTGCCCAGCATCACTGGACGGCTGGACTACGCCGGTGCTGACCTCACCTCCTACCTGATGTGCCTGATGAACAATTCGGGGAAGCACTTCACCGAGGACCAGATCAGCATCGTGGAAACCATTAAGAAGAAGTGCTGCTTTGTGGCCCTGGACCCCAGCGAAGAGCAAAAAAGTCCCACCGACGATCAAGTATGTTCTGCCGGACGGCCAGGAGATTTCCTGGGCCAGGAGCGATTCCTCTGCTCCGAGATGTTCTTCAAGCCGTCGCTCATCAAGTCCATGCAGCTGGGCCTCCACACGCAGACAGTGTCTTGCCTGAACAAGTGTGGCGTGGCCCTCAAGCGGGATCTCATGGGGGAACATCCTGCTCTGCGGAGGTAGCACGATGCTCAATGGCTTCCCGGCGTCTGCAGAAGGAGCTGAGCAGCATGTGTCCCAACGATGTCCCGCAGATCAGTGTCTTGCCCGAGAGAGACTCTGCTGTGTGGACGGGAGGCTCCATCCTGGCCTCGCCTCCACGGCTTCCAGCCACTGTGGGTCCACCGCTTTGAGTATGAGGAACATGGACCTTTCTTCCTGTACAGGAAGTGCTTCTAAAGGCAGCTACCATGGCGGCCAGCCCTCAGCTGTGCCAGGTGAGGAACAGGCCCACATACAGAGAACAGGGCCAACATATCCATTGCTGTACTATTAAACATGCCTCATGTTCCCCTCAATGCCGGTGGTGTTTCCTGACTCAATGAGTACAAGTTCGCACACGCAGCTAGCTCCTAAGTGTTGGGGTGCTAAAACAAAGTAGAGGCAGAGGGACCACGGACAGATATCGGTAGACTATTTACATGGTCTGGGAGAAACTGGCTCTTAAAATGGCTGTTCCTTTGTTTTGAGGCTTTCCCTTGTTTCACGAATGACATTAAATTCTGCCTGGAGGACTGGGAGACAGTAGAGCAGGTATCATGGGATCTGCCCTGGGTTCAATCTGTGGCACCACATGGCACCTCCTGAGCATCCTTACAGGTGGCCCTACATGCCCTGAGCACTGCAGGATCAGAGTAGCATCATATTCCCAGGCCCAAGCACAGACTCACCAATCTGGTTGGCCAAGTAGATCATCACCCCCCAAATTGAATAAAGTCTGCTCAGAGACGAATGTGTCAAGACACCGTAGACTAAATGCTGTCGGTGAATTAGACATCTTCTGGGTAAACCCAGGAGTGATGCAGTGATGGTTTAAATGCCCAGAAAGTAGCAGCGTCCACATTATCCTTCGGCAACAACCAGGACAATCATGCCTAATCCTCTGACCTTTCTCTGAGTTCCAACTGCCACCCAATACCAGCTCTTAGTAAGCCTCCAGGGTCTGCTGCTAACCTGGCCTCCAAGAAGCAGGGGAGGTGGGCCTGCGGGCGCAGGGCAGAGAACAAGTGTTCACTTCGACACCAGGGTGTGATTTCTCTTAGGTCAGTAGCACTGTGGTCACGAAGAGGTGTGCCACTGTCCTCCAGTCCCTGCTGGCCCAAGCAGACTCTGCATCTGCTGTCAAGGCACACTGTGGGTGTGGGGGAGCTGCCCCATCCTCATTCTAACCCGAGCTCCCTCATGCCAGACCCTTCCGAGGGCAGCCCGAGCTCTATAATCAGAGCACAGGTTTTATTGAATTACACCTTTCAGAGCAATCCCTTTATTTTTAACTTAAAAATGTCTTGGTTGGAAGTTGACAGACTACTGCTGAGCTCTGTCCCTGGTCTTGGAGCACAGGCTTTCTAGAATGGTCCCCAGGACATACTCTGTCATGTCAGCGGCTCAGCGCTTGAGCAGCACTGACCGATGCTAAGGAGCAGCGCAGATGCTGCCAGTTACCCTAAATCCACGAGGCTCCCTCACACAGCTGCCATGAGACCAAGACCCACCTCGGTCCCAGCATCTGGATTTAGGATGTGACTGCAACAGCTACTATTTCTTCGCTGACTAGTCCCTCTTGGAGCTCCCACATCTTACTGAGGTACACCCAAAGGTCTATGTTCAGGCACTCACACTTGCTACAACCCCCAGAGAGAAGCCCCAATACCACCCTAGTGGCCTACACAACACTAGAAGGTCTGAGTGATTGTGGACATAGGTTTGGCGAGTGAGCCCAACAGGCTGGGCCCAGAAAGTGGAGAGGGGGCAGAGCCAGCCACAGGAGGGTACCTGGAGTCACTTCAGACTATCACAGACAATGAAGCTTTACCCAGAAGGTCTGGGAGCAGCAGGGCGGGGACATGGGCCTGAGGGATCACATGTCTGTCCCATTCATCTCAATTTCTGCACAAACCACTCTACTGAAAACACCTTATGGACATTTACTAACAGAAGAGCTCAAGTACAATTGACTATTATTTAGACAGATCTCTCAAGTACTTAAAAATACAGGGATTACAAATAAAACCGGTGACACAAAAATAGACCATACAGATCCCATAAGGATCTAGGAAACCAAAGTCAGAACCTCCACCAAAGGTAAGGGTCTTGATAGAGGAGCAAGCGTGGAGGGTGAAAAAATGTGTAGCTTGGAACATCCCAGGCTATCTCAGGTCTATGTTACTCTGAATTTAAAAATGCAGATTTCCTCAAAGCCCTTAATTACATTTCATCCATGTAGAAAAAGAGAAACCTAACAAGATGAATAGTTTTAATATTTGTAAGTCAAACTTGGCCCACTGTTTCTGCTTTGGGTTTGGTTTTTTTTTAATTCTGTTTCCCGCATCATTAGCCTAGTGATTTTTTAAGTGAGGGCACTTTTACTGCCCGGAGAAGACTGATCTAAAAGTATTTCTGGTTATCATAACAGGAATAAGAAGCAATATGTATTGGCACTAGTGGGGCGAGACCAGGGATATTATGGAACAACCCATAAGATACAGGACAGCATCCAGAAATGACAAGGTTCCCCATGTCAGTGCCACAGTTAAGAAAGTCAACGTAGGAGCCAGAGCTACAGTACAGCGGGTAGGGCATTTGCCTTGCATGCAGCCGACCTGGTTTGATCCTAGGCATTCCATATGGTCCCCTAAGCATTGCCAAGACTGATTCCTGAGTGAAGAGCCAGGAATCTGCCTGTGCATCGCTGGGTGTGACCCAAAAAGCAAAATTTTAAAAAATTAAAAAATTAAAAACCAACTTAGTTCAATGGCATATTTGGAGGAAGCAAGTGACACTAAGTGACTATGTCCAAGGACACTAAGATGGCTATGTCCACCATCTGTTCTTTCCAATACTCTTAAGATATGGACTGCAGCAATAGTACAGCAGATAGGGCTTTTGCCTTGTGTGTGGCCGAGCTGGGTTCGGTCCCCAGCACTGCATATGGTCCCCAGGCCCACCAGGAGTAATCCCTGAGCCCAGAGCCAGGAGCAAGTTCTGAGCAGTGCTAAGTGTGGTCCCCAAACAAAACAAAAAACAAAACCAAAAACTCCAATATACAAAGATCTGCTGAGTTGCTGCAGCTTGAGTCACACAGAGTAACGCAGAGCAGCCCAGTGACACACAGGAAACTCCAATATACAAAGATCTGCTGAGTTGCTGCAGCTTGAGTCACACAGAGTAACGCAGAGCAGCCCAGTGACACACAGGAAACTAGAGCATAAGGCATGAGACCAGGAGCTCAAGAGCAGGGCTGGCAAATGTCACCTGAGCTCTGGCATCTTGATGCTTACAGTGGGCTTCTGGGACGTTCACCCTCACTCCAGGCAGTATCAAGTGTGACATATGGAAGGACAACCAAGATTTCCAAGCGCTAGTCCAGGTGGTCCTTTGAGCGAAGCATAGAACAGATAAAAAGGGAAATGGCTGACCTCGCACCCTGAACTTGGAGTCTCCTAAGCCACAAAAAATATAAATAGGAAAAACATTTTCAAGCAATTTCAACTATGGTTCTGAAAAGTCTCCCATATGTGTGTACATGTATTTCACAAACACAAATTTATGCATACATTGTAGCTATGTATGGAAAATAAATACACAGCAGTGCTAAAAAAGTACACTGTACTTCTCAGGAAAAAAATTATATATATATATATATATATATATATATATATATATATATATATATATATATAAATTAAAATCTTATACAAGTTACGATGTTCATTTACTCATGACAGAGGAGAGACAGAGCAATGTAAGACTTCTATGTGACACAAATATGGCAAACCCATTATGGGTGTCAAAAATATCTTATTTTTTTTCTTTTTGGATCACACCCAGCAATGCTCAGGGGTCAGTCCTGGCTCTGCACTCAGGAATTACTGCTGGTAGTGTTCGGGGACCATATGGGATGCCGGGAATTGAACACAGGTCAGCCACATGCAAGGCAACGCCTCCCCGCTGTGCTATTGCTCTGGTTCCCCAAAATAGATTTCTACAGAGCAGAAATCCAAAGACTCACAGATATGGGGCAGAGCTGCTATCAGCTCTCCCTGTGCCCAGCCGTTCACGAGGCACCCAGGAGAGATGGCAGGTTCTAGTGCTGGCCCGCCACCCCAGCAGAGCCTCGCAAGTGCCAGACGACCCCCACCACTCCATGAGGGCCACCATTTTCCACATCCAGACTTCCCTCTCATCAGAACTCCACCCAGCAGAAGAGCCTATCACAGCCCCGCTCGCATGGCCGCAAAGCAGCAGCGCGGTTCATCAATAAATGCTGGAGATCAGAGGTGACTACAAAAGTATGCCACCCGCACGGCAGAGCCTGGCAAGCTACCCATGTCGTATTTGATATGCCAAATACCAGTAACAATTATATACTTCATTCCAATGACCTGATGGAATGGTTTGAGGCTCTTTATGTTCCTGGAGCAAGCAGATGACCTTGGGCTCTACTAGCATGAGACAGGTCATATGGAGATGTTACTGGTGCCCGCTTGAAAAAAAAATCAATGATGAACGGGAAGACAGTGATACAGAGCAAAATCTATCTTAAAATTTTCTCCTTGAATTTTCTGGTATGATTTTTGTTGTTGTTGTTTTTGGGTGACTAATCTAGTGAAGCTCAGAGGTACTAGCAGTGCTGGGGATCAAACTTTTGGCATGCTCTACATGAGCTCAACCCATTAAGCTATCTTTCTGGCCCTCTATTATTAGTAGAAGTATTTTTTGAAGTAAAACCTGGTCTTATTTGGCAGTTCTGAGGAAAGAGGGGAGAGAGAAAGTCCCAGTACATACCCCAGTGTTAAAGTATAAACGAATGAAAGTACAAATCTCAAGAGGGTAGATGTGGGCAACACATATCCGGAAACCACATGCATTCGGCAGCAACACATGGCCACAGGCCTGGCCCTCTACTGAATTATTTCCAACATACCAAAAACCTAAATTACGCCAATGAACACGCCTAGAGTCCTGTATTTTATAGTTAGCGCGTTGCTGTAATAGGGAAGGACTTAGCACTTCCTGGCTGGGACGCGGCTCCACAGAGAAGCACTTGCCGTAAGGTCCTGGGTTTATTCCCCAGCACTGCCACTCCCAAGCCCAAACACGAAAAGCCTTTCACTTGCTCTGTTCTAATAAAGGTCTGGTTCTGGTAATTAAAACAGGGAAGAAATTTTTTAACGTTACTCAAGAATCAGCCGTGATACTTGTCAAAATAAAAACTTTCTTTTTTGACTCACCAAAGTGAAAACATTCTCCTTTTTCCACTGAAAGAAGTCAGGTTAAACACAAAAAATAAGAAAGTAGGGGAAAAGCTGCTTACAAGCATTTCAGACGCAGAACTCTCTGGAGAAAAGAGAGAAGAACCATTGTCACTCTACACCGCTCGACATCAAAGCTCCCACAACAAACGTGCTGGTGGCATTTCCAAGAGTCTGAGCTATTCCTGCCACCGGTCCAGGAGCTGGCACATAGGCAGGAGGGCCAGTCCCCATGGACAGTGCAACGACAGGACACTCAAGCCAGTGACAGTGGAAGCTCATGACCCGGAGAGCTCTGACAAGCAACTGCCATGAGCACTGGGAACTTTCAGGGGATCTGTTGCTCTTCTCTCTGCTCTAGGTCAGGCGGAGGAGCCAGTGAAGTGACTGCGCATGACCAGAGGTTGGACCATGACAGTCATGCTGTTTCCACAGAAAACTCTCCTCTAGGAACATAGGCAATTCACAAACACAGTTTCTTGGCGCCACAATTTTGAGGTAGACAGCACAAAACACTACTCCCAAGTAACAGAGGCTCACATTAATAAAATGCCGATTCTATAGTCCCAATATGAATGAGACCCAGAGCTGGGAATACAATCCAACATCTGATGACAATACCAAAGACAGGCAGGCTCTCAAGGAGCATGAAACAAAAAGATTAAAAACGAAGTAATTCATTCTTGTGAAAGGCTCTACTGGCAAAAGTTTCCCATTCTAGTAATTAAGATTATATGTGAGGGGCCCGAGTGAGGGCACAGTGGGGAGGGCATTTGCCTTGCATGCAGCTGACCTGGGCTAGATCCCCGGCATCCCATATGGTCCCCTAAGCACTGCCAGGAGTAATTCCAAGTGCAGAGCCAGGAGAAACCCTGAGCATCACTGGGTGTGACCCAAAAAAGCCAAAAACTTAAAATCATGTATGAGATCAAAATCAAACAGCTGCTTCTTCCTGGGCGGTGTGGGGCAGAGTCACGCTGGGCGGCACGAACAGCTGACGAGGGAGCATGACGGAGCCGGTCTTCTCGCCTGAGCCCGCCTCATGCCGGCTGTCACTCTAGAAGGCTCAGTTTCCACTGCGTCCTTGTGTTGATCTTTGGTGGTATCAAAAGCTCAGAATCTAAAAGAAAGGAAATTGGGAAAGAGTCTGTCACTGGCGGGACCTGAAGCAGTGAGCAATCAAGGTGACCCGGCTGCACAGGGCGGTGACTTCCCCAGCCCTGGAGAGCTGGTGCCCAGAGCAAGCGCGGAGGCCCGCCTGTGAGGACAGGACAGCTCCAGGAAGAAGTGGCCCCGAAAGGAAGACGGTCCGCCATAACGAATGGGAGACGTGGCGGGGCGGGTACAAGGCCACAGACATTTACTGAATCTCACCAAAATGGGTACCCAATATCCGTGCATTCTACTTTTTACAGGTCATTTATTCAATTGTAAGAGTTAACAAGTGACAGCTGGGGCTGGAGCGATAGCCCAGCGGGTAGGGCGTTTGCCTTCAACGCAGCCCCGGCCTGTGCCAGCCCCGTTCGGTCGCTGGCATCCCATATGGTCCCCTGAGCTCTGCCAGGAGTAATTTCTGAGTGTAGAGCCAGGAGTAACCCCTGAGCGTCACCGGTATGACCCAAAAAGCAAAAAAAAAAAAAAAAAAAAAAAAACAACTTACATAAAATTGACAGAAAATAACTTATGATAATAAAATTGCAAATACAGTGATTGTGCTCACCCCCAAAAGTTCCCATTTAAATAATAAAAAAAAAGAAAAGCAAAAGAAAGAAAAGCAAAAAACATCTGAGGGACAGATGGCTCAGAGGAAATTCTGTCACAAACTAAAGCTGTGCTACTAAAACACCCAGGTCTTCCTCCAGTGAGATTTGCAGAGTCTATTATAGAAGCAGGACACACAGAGGAAGCAAATAAGAGTGCGACGTGGGACTGGTCAGAACGCCAGTCCCCGAACATGGTCCGCCAGGCCTCTCGCAACTGAGCCATCTGTAACCTAACACAACACTCTCTTCCCCAACTGTATTTTAAATACAATTAAATGGAAATGCAGACATTTTTACTATCCTTTGGTAGTCCTTAATATTCTGTGCTGCTTTCAAATCATACTGTCGGTCCTAAAGGTTATGGAATAGACCCTTCTCTTAGCCATCAGGCAATATGTAATGCATAACTGTCCAATCCAAAAATGAGGGTTCTGAAGAGCCTTTAAAAAGTAAGTGTAGGAGCTGGAGGGATAGCATGGCGGGTAGGGTATTTGCCTGGCACGCAGCTGACCCTGGTTCAATAGCTGGCGTCTCACATGGTCCTCTGAGCACTGCCAGGACTAGTTCCTGAGTGTCCTGAGTGCAGAGCCAGGAGTAACCCCTAAGCATTGACGGGTGTGACCCAAAAAAAAATAAATAAATAAAATAGGATAAAATGTAAGTATAAATCAGACTTCAGACTTAAACTTCAACTACGATGTGCCCATATAAAGGAGTGAACAAAAAAACTTGTTATGTTTACCATTACGATGGATTCCCAAATGCTGAGGTTCCCAAGAAGTAAAAACACTGTTTTTACTAAACATAACCTTAAACTTGATGGAAAAATGCAGGCAATACTTAATCTTTCCTTGTCCTACTGCTGACCTTCCTAACAGAAGACACTCCCTCCCTTGTTGCTGCAGTAATACATCGAGGATAAATAATACTAACCCTGAGTAGGTGCTGATGTCTTCTGTTGTTGATAGGAGGCCATAATACTATTTGCAGTGGAATGGGACCCAGGACCTAAGTAGAAAGCAGACTAAATTAGAAAAGATGATTTCATGCTTGCACAAATACCCAATAACAAAAGGCAAATCACATCCAGCAGTAAATAAACTAGTATTTTTCTAGGTACAGGGTCAAACACGGAAATTCTCTTTTCCTTCGATATTTTATTTTAAAATATTTTAATTTTTTGGTTTTTTTGGGCCACATCCAACAATGCTTAGCGGTTACTCCTGGATCTTCACCCGGTAATTACTGCTGGTGCTGCTTGGAGAACCATATGGATGCCAGATAACAAACCCAGGGTGGGCCATGTGCAAAGCAAGCCCCTTACCCACTGTACTCCCGCTCTAGCTCCTCCTTGGAGATTTTAATTTGTCCCTTTTTTAATTTTAACTCAGACTTTCAAATTTCATTTCTAGTAGAAAGGGTCCAAAATAATGTTACAGCTGGTCAGGTACTTGTCTTGCACACAGCCAACCTGAGTTTGATCCCTGGCATTCCATATGGTTCCCAGAGCACCGCCAGGAGTAACCCCTGAGCATCATTGGGTATGGTCCCAAAACAAAGAACTAAGTAATGCTGTGGGAAGTAACCTCACTGATATATGCCTGATCCTTGCAAATCAAGCAAACCAGAAGTGAAGGGAGAAAAGAAGAGTACCAGACACCATGGACATTAAGAGTACTGAAGACGGCTCAGAGATGCATGGCCTTTTTACATGGAAACAAATACGGAGCAGAATCCAATTCTGCACTCCGGCTGCAGGCAAAGCTAGAGCCTACATGGGGATTCCCATGCGAGGGAGTCAGTGGGCTTCCACGAGGCCTGCGTGCAAGTCCTCAGGGCACACACTAAGCGGCAATGCCACATGCAACAAGCACTGCCAGACGAAGTAGCTACACATCAGCCATGGCACTCGCCACCAAAGCAAAACCACATCACTCCTAAAAGACTCATATAGCTGGAGTCTTAGGTACAATATGCTTTAAAGAGGTCGGAGGGGCGGCCACGGGAGGCACCATGAATCGTTAGCAGCAGGAAAACGACGGACTGACTTGGCAGTAATCACAGTTCTTCTACTACATACGATGACTAGAACAAATTCAGGCATCTGTGGAGTACTAGTTCTCGGACGAGATCGGGCGCGTTCAGGGTGGTATGGCCGTAGACAGGAGTACTAGTTCTCGGAGTGACGCTTTTCCTACTACCCTTTTTTCTAGCCCTTAAAAGATTCCAGTGAAGCATATGGGCAATGATCTCAGGAGTGAACTTAGCACCTACACACGCAAGATCAGTGACCCACTGCTGAGCCACATCCCCTGACCCATTCTGCATTCACTTTTTGCGTTTGTTCCTTTGGGGGCCATGCCCAGTGGTGCTGAGGGGCCCCTGCAGGCACCGGTGACTGGACCTGGGTGCACGCTAGTCCTTTATGTCATCTCCCCAGTCTGGCATCGACTTTTAAGAATTGAAGTGAACGAAATACCCCATGAGGAGGCCAACAAAGGCACACATTCGTCTGCAAGAACTTACGGGCATCGCTGAACTCTGCTGGTGGTGGAGAGTCCAAATTTCCGGAAGTGACTTTTCTATGAGCTGCAAAGTGTCCGCAAAGGTCTTTTGTAACTCCCTTCCTTGCTCGTCAAACTCAAACAGAAAAAGCACCTTTAAAATGTGGTGTATTTCATCTAGAGAAGAGGATATTTGAGGGAGGGTTAAAAATCTGAGTTCCATTTTCATGCTAGATTCCTATCAGTTTCTTTCCCCAGCAAAAAAATATCTAGCATATTTTAATTTTCATTAAATATATCAAATCCAAATTATAAATAAAATAAATGTAATAAAATAAAGATAGCTATATAAAATATTGATTTGAAATGTTTTATATTGTTAAAAAACAGCTAGTCTCTGGCACACATCCAAAACAGCAAGAACAACCAGTACTGGCATGGATGTGGGGAAAAGGGACTCTAATCCACTGTTGGTGGGAGTGCCAACTGGTCCAGCCCTTTTGGAAAACAATATGGGCATTCCTCCGAAAAACTAGATATTGAGCTCCCATTTGATCCAGCAATAGCACTCCTGGGAATATACCCGAGAGACCGAAAAACACATAGCAGAAACACTATCTGTACTTATTTATTCATCTCTGCGCTATTCACTATAGCTAGAATCTGGAAACAATCTAAATGCCCGAGAACAGAGGACTGGCTAAAGAAACTGTGGTTCATCTACACTATGGAATACTATGCAGCTGTCAGAAAAGAGGAAATTATGAAATTTACCTGCAAATGGATGGACATAGAGACTATCATGCTGAGTGAAATTAGCAGAAGGAAAAGGACAGATATAGAATGACTGCATTCATTAATAGGATATAAATAGATAGCAGTGTTTTACTAAGTGTGGGAAATGGTAATGGCAGATTAAAACTCACCATTGAATATACACAAAGAGACTTAAGTGATAAACTCTAAATATCTGCAGGGCTAGCCACAATGTAAAAGAAGAGGGAGAGAGATGCAGAGAGAGAGACAGAGAGAAAGAGAGGAAACAGGGCTACCTGCTGTTGAGGCAGCCTGGGGTGGGCGGGAGGGGTGGGGTACATTGGTGGTGGAAATGGGGCACTGGCGGAGGGATGGGTGCTGGTATACTGTATTACCAAGAACAAATTATGAACACCTTTGTAATTGTATGTCTCATGGTGGTACAATAAAAAAAATTTAAAAAATATTTTAGATCAAATAACAGTGAAAAAAAAAAAAAAAACAGCTAGTCTCACAAGATGGCTGCCACCGCTCACATCTTCTCCTTTCTTCCCAAGGTGCTGAGGTGGTCAGCCTGTTCGCTCACCGCTCATGAGCAAGAAAGCCAGAAGAGGGAGGCAGGCAGCTGAGAAAGCTGATTTCAGCAAGGGCGCCCTGAAAGAACACTTCCTGCAGAATGCTTGCTCCTCTCCTCAAGCGCGCAAACTGAACCTTAACGAGACAACTTAAGTCTCTGCGCTGCCTCTTTACCTTTTTTGAAGACAAAACCACCATCCGCATCAGTAGTGACAATGTACCTTTCAATTTCTCCGTGCCTTGAACCACTTCGCCCCAACGCCTCCAACAGCGCTAGGTCCTCCAGGGGCTTCCCTCCTTGAGGCTGTGCTTCTTCCGCTCTGCTTTGCGGCGATTCTTTGATGATCGCCTGAGATTAGAGATGCACAAAGACTCAAAACTTAGTGCTCAACAGACAAGACGGAATGGACTGTCGAATGGATTGAATGACGAGATCAACTTTCTAGAAATTTAGAAAATCTACTAACATAGTAAATGGTGAAGAAGCTCTGTGCTAAGGGAACAGGCATGAAAAATAAGGGTCTTTGGGGGCAGGAAGGGCACGGTGGTGGTGGGAATGGTGTTGGGATGCGGAATACTTGAAACAGCTGTACTGTGAACAACCTTGTAAACCACGGTGTTGAACTAAAGTTAAAAAGGAAAAAGAAAGTTCTGCAATGTCTAGACTGGAACTTCTGATTACCATCCAATGTAAGATAAGGTTATATCTGATAAGAGTTGGCAAAAAACAAAAAGCACAACAAACCTGAATTTTGTAATAAAACAAATTTCAAGGCAACAAAATAAAACGTAAAGAACTATAAATATACCACAGTGGAATTTGGTCTAGCGCTATGTCCATGAACACCACAAACTCTCCCAGGAGTCTTAACTAAGCAGTTTGCCCTTTCTCTTAGACTCTTAACAGAAGAACTCCAGATGCCCTTCTTGAGATCCTGATCTCCCCGCACTTCATAGATCTCCATTCTAAACACTTAAAGCTCTGTTCAGTTTAATAATCACGCTTACTTTCCATGCAAAATTAAACACGTATACAAGGCCTATTCCCTTAAATGTTTCTGATAATAGGAGCCAGTGCCTGACCCTACCTGACCCATCAGAGAAGGGACCCAAGTGTACCCAACTGTAAGGCCCAAACCACTGTCTGCCAATGCAAAGCATGGCCAGCAGAGGGCCCAGAGCACAACCAGGTGAGGGCCCAACCTCCCAGCACTGCTAGGAGTGGGCCCTATGAACAAACTTTATAACATCAACACTTTGCACGAGGGCATTCAAATAAAACCTCTTGATCAAATGCAACATATTTGTATCTATGACTTCTTCCGATCCTGATTTGAGTTGAAATCCTTTTCATCATCTGGAACTGGAGTACAGGAGGCAGGGCATTTGCTGACCCATCCCTGGCACCCCAGATGGTCTCCTGAGCACTGCCTGGAGGAATTCCAGAGCTCAGAGCAGGAGTAACCCCCTGAGGACTACTGTATATGGTCCCCCAACAGAAAGAAAAATAAAGAAACAACTTTTTAATCTTTCCAGTGTCTACACAGGATAGTTACCTCATATTTAACAAATGCAACCAAGTGAATTAAGTATTACATGAAATGAGTACTTGGTGTTAAATGTCACACGGGCAAGAGGCAAACAGGCCATGAAGCTGTGACAAAACCATTTCAATACTGAGTCTAACCTCCTGGATTTTTTCCTGCACAGTTCAGCTCCCCATGGTTATGAGAACGTGCTCCCAGGAGCTGCACGACCCTGGTGGGGCACCCATGTCCTCATGTATATGTTCTCCAGAGCCCGGGAACAATCAATGCAGAATAAGCACGGTACATACGCTGAGATCCGAGAGTTACTGTGGGAGTATTTGCCACTCACATCGCTGCCACTCACGACACTGCTGGTTTCGGAGAAAAGGTCGGACTCTTGACGCGGGGACACATCCTCACCTGGAGACAGACTGAGTGAAAACTACTCCTACGGGCTGGCCTACAGTGGGCACGTGGACTACAGCGGCTTAAAGCGCCTACCCTTCTGCCTGGCCCCTGCGCTCGGGCCCACCCAGCACACACAAGATACAGCTTCTGAGGGGGTTCGAGGGCCTCAGACTTCCTCGTGGCACAGGAACCACAGCAGGAGAACCACAGACTTACATGCTGAGACAACAGCTATGGCCAGATGCCCACCCCAGGACCATGCAGACACCCAAAGTCCCCTGCTGTGCCTGACCATTGCGGACACTCACCCAGAGTCCCCTGCTGTGCCTGACCATTGCGGACACTCACCCAGAGCCCCCTGCTGTGCCTGACCATTGCGGACACTCACCCAGAGTTCCCTGCTGCGCCTGACCATTGCGGACACTCACCCAGAGTTCCCTGCTGCGCCTGACCATTGCAGACACTCACCCAGAGTCCCCTGCTGTGCCTGACCATTGCGGACACTCACCCAGAGCCCCCTGCTGTGCCTGACCATTGCGGACACTCACCCAGAGTTCCCTGCTGCGCCTGACCATTGCAGACACTCACCCAGAGCCCCCTGCCGCGCCTGACCATTGCGGACACTCACCCAGAGCCCCCTGCTGTGCCTGACTATTGTGGACACTCACCCAGAGGCCCCTGCCGCGCCTGACCATTGCGGACACTCACCCAGAGCCCCCTGCTGCACCTGACCATTGCGGACACTCACCCAGAGTCCCCTGCCGCGCCTGACCATTGCGGACTCTCACCCAGAGTTCCCTGCCGCGCCTGACCATTGCGGACACTCACCCAGAGTCTCCCTGCTGTGCCTGACCATTGCGGACACTCACCCAGAGTCCCCTGCTGCGCTTGCTCCTTAAGCTCTCGAACCACCAGTAAACGCTTTCTTATGACGACTGAACGTGGCTGCCTGGGAGTCCAGAAATGCCATGTAATGTTTCTGGGCTGGGGATACAGACGGAAACTAATCTGAGCCAGAGCAGAAGACTGGGGCAGCAGTGAGGAAGCTGCCACTGACCAAAAGAAAAGGGCCCCTACTTCTCCAAGCAAGGTCATTTCCCTTCATCAGAATGACACGACCAACATCATCTTTGAAGAGTGAACTCAATCGAAAGACAGCTTTCAGATCGGAAGAGTTCACCAACATCCTAAAGTTCTCTCGACTGCTGACGTCACCAATCACCTGAACAAAGACCTGATCACCTGAGCCGACTGAGAACCAGCAAATAAAAGCAGTGCGGCAAAAGCTGTTAACAAAAATAGGTGAACATATTTCCTCAACGTAGGTATCAGGGCTCTGCTGACAGTGTCAGCAATTTCCTAGGTCCTCATTGAGGGAAAAGCCAAGGGAGTCTAGGAGGCATCCACAGGGCCAGGAAGGAGCCTTCCACTGTGCAGTCAGGGACGGCCCTAGTGAAGGAGTCAAAAGCTCCCTCCGGAAGTGAAAAGACGGGTGGAGGGCGTGTTGTCGGCATGCTGCACACATGAAACTCCATCATGAATTGTGCTCTACATCACGGTATCACTGTATCACTGTCTTCCCGTTCATCATCGATTGGCTTGAGCGGGCACCAATAACATCTCCATATGACCTGTCTCATGCTAGTAGAGCCCCAAGGGCACCTGCTTGCTCCAGGAACATAAAGAGCCTCAATCCATTCCGTAAGGTCATGGGAATGAGGTCTATAATTGTTACTGGTATTTGGCATATCAAATACGACACGGGTAGCTTGCCAGGCTCTGCCGTGCGGGTATTGTGAATTGTGCTCTACATCACGGTGCTTCAAATACATGGGAAAGTGTGAGGAGGAAAGCACGTGAGTATCAGTTAACATCAAAACAGCCTTACACTCAGGGCACACCGCGCTAAAGTAAATTTAAGCTGAACGTCGAGGTAAGGCGCATGCTCAAAGGTTTCTGTATGTCGATCAAACTAACATCCTTTTCCACTCAGCCTTTGGGGGCGGGGGCTCACAGTAATCACCATCACATCTAGGACTGGCAGCACTTATCTGTCCCCTAGGAACTACCAACTTCATGTCCAAAGTTTCATTAATTTTTGATTTTTCTTTTTGGGTCACATCCAGCGATGCTCGGGGGTTACTCCTGGCTCTGCACTCAGCAATTACTCTTGGCTGTGCTCAGGGACCATATGGGATGGCGGAATTGAACGCGGGTCGGCTGCATGCAAGACAAAAGCCCTACCCGCTGGGCTATCGCCTCCGCCCCCTAATTTTTTAAACCAGCTTTTATTTGAGAAAGGCGAGCCTACATCACGAAAGCAGCAGCAGGTGAATGAGCCCACATCATGTCCTCTCCCAGCACTTGCCAACTGATAACACTCTCCTCTAGTTTTGGATTCCTGTTTCTGTAAATACAATCATTTTTACCTGAAAACTTTTTAAGAGTAAACTGAAGATATAAACCTTCATTCCTAAATACATCACCCATCTAGCCTTTACAAATAAAGCTATTACGACTATAACCACAAAGCAATTATCAAATGCAGGAAATTTACTAACAAAATGACATTATTCTCATACAAGTTTACCAACTAGTTGTTCCCACATGCAAAGATGCTTAAACATATCTTGTCAAAGTGTGCAACACTAGAGTATTTCAGATCCTAGCATTTAACAGTTTAGTCTCTGTTTCATTCTTGGGCCACTCCCAGCTGTACTCAGGGCATACTCCTGGCTCTGCACTCAGGGATCACTCTGAAGCGCTCAGGGAACCATGTGAGTGCTACGATTCAGAGAGGTCAGCTGCCTACTAAGCAAGCATCTTAACCCTGTGTTATCTTTGTCCCAGCTTAGCATATTGAAAAGAATTTGAAACTAAACCCAGTGATGGAGCATTTTTCTTTTTGTGGTAGTTGGGGACAGAACCCAGAGCCTTACACCTACAGGGCAAGTGCACTGCACCGAAGTTAATGTCCACAAGCCCTAGAGGAGAAGTGTGCTGACCCCACACAGGCTTTAGGGCCTGCTGTCCCAGGCATCCCCACCTGTTCTTCCACCAGTGAGAAACGCAATCCTAAATGTCATTCTCACCTTCTAATATGGACGGCTTCACATTGGTTTCTATAATGTCCGGTCTGTTATACTTGTATACCTGAAAAAAAATAGTCATTTTATGCAAGAATACGCCATGTGATTAAAGGTTATGGTCCTTGCAAAGTCGCTTCCCCAATGGTGACTGCACTATTTTCCCTCAGAACAGGTCTCCCAGGCAGCCAACAAAAATCCAACTCATTTCCGTAAAAAATAATAACTCATATTTGGAGAGCTCATTCCAAACATCACCAAGCACTCACTTAAAGACTCAAAAAGTGACTCATCCTTAGAAGGAGAACCGACTTAATTTTATAAGCCTAGGAAAACAAAAAGGGAATTCAAGGAGCCTTATTCCCCAATTGTACTCCCCACCGGCTTGCACCATGACAGAGACGCTTCTGCAACTCTCTTACCAGTCTCAATGCTTCTTCCCAGGCACTCCCTTCCAACAACAAGAGCACTGCTTCTTCGTAATCCTAATAAGGGACCAGGCAGGAAGGGACAGGTTAACGGAGCAGCTGTGTCAGACACCACCTTAACGAAGGAAAACGCCAACACAACAGCCCCTGTGTGCCTTTCCAGCCCACTGTCAGCACGCGCTTGGCAAGAGTACATGCTCCATAAGTAGTGATACAAGAGACAAGGTGGGACACACACTGAAATAAACCCAAAAACCACACGGCAAACACCTCCCTCCATCTGCATGAAGACCACCGCTTTGGACCAGAGATGTGGCTCAGAGCACGGGCGCATGTCTTGCAGGTGGCAGGTCCTGAGTTTGATCCCTAGCATCGAAAGTGCCCCTAAGCACCGCCAGGTATGGCTCTAGTCATCCTCAGTGCCACTGAGACTGGGTAGCATCGCACTGGACCCAAGCACTGAGCCATCCAGTCCACCAGGAATGACCCCTGGGCACTGTGCTTAGGAGTACCCCCCAACTGTACCACAGAATGTCACCGTAGTAGCCTGTTAGTCTGTGGTTAAGGAGAGGACACGAGCTGATTATTTTTTGCAATAAACCCTGCGTGTTTCAGCCCTATGAAAAGTTGGCCATTTCGGGCCGGAGCGATAGTCCAGCGGGTAGGGCGTTTGCCTTGCACGCGGCCGGCCCATGCCAGCCCGGGTTCGATCCCCAGCATCCCATATGGTTCCCCGAGCACTGCCAGGAGTAATTCCTGAGTGCAGAGCCAGGAGAAACCCCTGAGCATTGCCAGGTGTGACCCAAAAAAAGCAAAAAAAAAAAAAAAAAGAAAAAGAAAAGTTATACTCTTATACTCTTATACTTCTTATACTCTGTTCAAAAGCTGAAACCCAGCAAGCTACCTAAGGTAAAAGGTACTCCTAACAGTGAGCGAGGAACAAGCAAATTAACTGTTCAAGCTCAATTGCTTTGTTTTAAAACATTTTTCTCACTGTCCCTATCTTGGCAAGTTAGCACAAAAAGTTGAATTAGCTTGAAACCGAACTTAGTACTTTTTCCAAGCAGCATCTGTTCACGCCAGTCCAGTGGCGCTCTTTAGTATTCTACTTCAGAGAATTTACTTAGGGATACACTTAATTTTGACTTCAAAGTCAAGCCAGCAAGATGCGAGAGCGCAGGAAAAGGCTGTCTGGGGGCTTCGCTATTACCGCCATTCCTTTTATTTTCACAAGCAGAGCAGTCAGTGCCTCGGGCTTCCTGACGGTGAGGCCCGGGCGGGCGGATGAGCTCACCTGAGCCGCACTGCTCCAGAACTGTGGCAGCGCCTCTGTGTTTCCTCTGCTCAACCAGCTTCCCTGCGAAAAGGACAGGGAGACTTGGACCACCCGTGACTTATTCAAAATAATGGTACAATATTATGATACCAGAGACTCTCCGACATGGGGCAGAGTTGTTCCTTGCTCTCCCTGTGCACAGCCGCTCATGAGGCAGTCGGGAGGCAAGGCGGGTTCTAGCCCTGGCCCCACCACCTCGGCAGAGCCTCACAACAAGCCAGACCACCCCACCCCTCACTCCACGGGCGCAGCCATTTTCCACATTTGGACTTCCCTCTCGTCAGAACTCCACCCAGCAGACCAGCCCATCACAGCGCGGTTCATCAATAAATGCTTTATTTGGAGGTGTTTAAAAGAGTTTGCCTCCCTCTCGGCAAGCCTGGCAAGCTTCTCGTGTTGTATTTGATATGCCAAATTCCAGTAACAATTATATTAGGTCATTCCCATGGCCTAATATAATGGTTTGAGGCTCTTTATGTTCCTGTAGCAAGCCGATGCTCCTGGCTCTAGTGGCATGAGACAGGACATATGGAGATATTACTGGTGCCCGCTCTAGCAAATAGATGATCAACGGGAAGATCGTGATCGTGATCGTGATTATGATACCAATAAGGTCAAGTGAAAAACATATATCAGGAGGTCTTGTCAAAGGTGGAAATTATCGCAAACGTGTGGGAGTCAGAGGCTAGGTAAGACAGAAAATGGAACAGTGTGCTAACAATTGTCAAGGGTACTAATGCCAACCTAGAACTGAGCATTAAATAGAGGCAAAAGGATACACATGACAACCCTTTAATGTATGTTCTGCAATCCATAGTCTGGAGGGGAAGGAAAAGAGAGAGAGAAAGGGAAAGAAATAAAGAATCTGCCATGGAGGCATGCTGGGGAGGTGGGAGGGAACCGGGACGTTGGTGGTGGGAGATGGGCACTGGTGGCGGGATGGGTGCTGGAACACTGTATGACCAAAACCCAAATATGAACGTTTTAATTATATATCTTTGTAATTATAAAAATAAAAAATTAAAAAAAATAATGGTACATAAATTCAATATGAAAACAGTTTCTATTTAATCAAACAGCTCCTGAAAGTTGTAGACTGAGCTCTCCAGACCTATTAACAAAATATTTCCCAACAGTACTAATTCACGGTGCTCCCAAATCCTGTCCACAGGATGCTCAAATGAAGCATGAACAGCCCTTCTTGGGTTGGCAAGTTCATGACGCCTTGGATAAAGCACACTTAAACATTCTCTTGCTGGGGTCAGAGCGAAAGTCCTGCTTGGTAGGGCGCTTGCCTTGCACCCAGCTGACCTGGGTACACCATTCCCGGCATTCCATATGGTCCCCCACGCACTGCCAGAAGTAATTCCTGAGTGCAGAGTCAGAAATAAGCCCTGAGCATTGCTGGGTGTGACCCAAAAATCGAAAGAAAAAAACAAACAAAAAATAAAACCATTCTTTCGCTAAAAAGCTTTGTTAATATGACTTTTTGATGTTTCAAATTCTGTGAATTTCGCTTATATGAAAACTATGTAGCTACATTTAAGAGAATAAAATAGGGAATTCTTTCAGCACAGTATTGTTCTGAACCATAACGATATTCCTGAGACTCTTGAAAAGGTTAAGGGAAAATGCACACATCAAGCACTTGCCCAAACACATCCGGCCCAGGGCCTCTCCCCGCCCCCCCACGAGCATGTGCCATTCCTCCAGGAAGGAATCGGACTCTCCTACTCTACTGCAGCTCTGGCTCCAGTCACACAAAGCCCGTCCCTGAAACAACTAGCGCGCCTGTTTCCCTCTGCTCATCATCTGTTTTTCTTCTCCCTCACTGTGAACTGCTGTTATTATGGTTTCCGTTGACCTAAAACCCATTCTAGGACAGCCACAGTCCCACAGGCCTCTTTAGCTTTTTGAGTAACTACCCAACTACTATAGTAGGTATGGCCAAAGGCTGCACATTAAAACCACTGTCATGGAAGAGAATTGACAGTGTAACTTCTGGGAAATTTCCCCCCAAAGGACTGGACTGCAGGTGCAAAGTGACTGCAGCTGTCTAGGAGATGCCCAGTCACAAACGGAAGGTACTGCCTGTCTTATGGGAAAGGAGCCGCCCCCATCGGACACTGCACCCGGGTCCCTGCAGCACAGCAACCTC
This sequence comes from Cryptotis parvus, assembly GCA_021461705.1. Classification (NCBI taxonomy): domain Eukaryota; kingdom Metazoa; phylum Chordata; class Mammalia; order Eulipotyphla; family Soricidae; genus Cryptotis; species Cryptotis parvus. Next base: position 115,257 of record JAJIBD010004878.1, read on the forward strand.
AACTTCATCCTCAATTCTTCTTTATCAGTGGAGGTGACCCTCTTAACAGGCTGTCCTAACTTTCATGCAAAAACTGCCAGACAACAAGTCTTTGGATGAAGTCTCATTCTGGAGCCTTAAGAGGCCACGCTTACCTGCGAGAGTTCTGCCGAGCCCGGCCAGTTGGTCTCTAGTCCAGTTGAGCTGGGAAGCCACGCAGAGAGCTTGCTGCCAGCTGCCACAAGACAGAAAGGCGCCCAGAGCTTTCTCGAGGGCCCCGCAGCGGGCAAACACAAGCCCCGCTGCCTCGTGGAGGCGCTCCTGCAGCAAGTGCTCCCCGTAGGCAACGCTGATGTCCTGCGACAAGAGACAGCGGTCAGGGAGGAAAGGCCACAACCACGGCTTCCCACGCCCATCACCGCCCTGGCAGCTCTTTCCGATGACAGGAAAATCATGTGGGTGGTCAGTGAGTTCCATGGTTCTTCACTCACTTTCTGGAATTTGCCATTCCTGCACTTCACACCAAGAAAGGCACAAATTCTAGGCAGTGCGACAAGTAAAACCCAACATGCTAACAAGAACCATCAGTTGCTGCTCGGAAGGCGTTAAAGGCCTATGACCACAACATAGCCTACAGTAGAGTGGGAGAGTCAGAGACACAAAGCAATGAGAAAAGCATTTGGAGCTGTGAGGAAGGGGCCAGGAATAGCTCAGCAACCTCATTCGGGAGGCCGGAGAGATAGTCCAGCGGATAGAGCATTTGCCTTACACACGGCAGACCTGGGCACGATCCCGCGCATCCCATATGGTCCCCCAAGCACCTCCAGGAGTAATTGCTGAGTGCAGAGCAGGAGTAACCCTTGAGCACTGCTGGGTGTGGCCCCCAAAAGAAAAATAAAAGCAACAAAACAAAACCCTGATTCAGGAGTGGCTCCTGAGCACAGCCAGGTGTGATTCCCAAAGCCTCAAAACAGTAAAACAAGAGTTGAAGGAACAAGCCACGTCAGAGAACAAGGGGAGCACTTCCAGCAGGGAGCACAGAAGCCCACAGAGTGTGGCAGGGACAGGCTCGGAGCACACAACAGGGCAAGCGCAGGGAGGCCCAGGTGGCCACGCGGCTTCCCAGCTCGGAGTGGGACAGTGGCACACATCCCTGCCCAGTGGAGCCCATAGCCAGAGCGGGAGAGACACGCAGTAAACCAGGGTTTTAGTAAACGTGACCGAGAGAAAACAGATCAGAGAAATACATGCAGTCACCACAGCAAAGGGCAATGGTGGCAAGGGCGGCAGTGCGGGGGGTGGGGTGGGGGGGGGTCAGTGGCTGAGCGCACCGCCCCGGGTCAGCCGGTTCTGGGTCCACATCCCATCAGCCACCATCCAGCTCCACGTCCCTAAGCCACGAAGTTTACTCATTTGTAAAATGTGCCACACCCGAGGTAAATCACACGTTTGTCTTGTAAAATGTCCGTGAGAAACGCTATGTAAGTGTTTGCTTATGAAAACAAACTTCATCAGCTGCTCCTGAAGCAACAGGGAGGCAGTAGCGAGGTTGGAGGGCGGGCGGTGGGCAGGATGGCGCAGGGCAGCCACGTGGACTGTCGTGGGATTCCCAAGTTTCTTTACCTTCCCTGAACAGGAACAAGTTTGAGGCCATTTTCCCAGAAAAGCAGCCCATGAGGAGATTCCTGAGCCCGGAGACTCAGTGTTAGCTGGGAGCCTGAGTTAGAGGAGACGCAGGGTAAAGGCCCCTCTCTCCGTAAGGCGAGGCGGAATCAGGCAGCGTGGCGCAACACCACTTACCCTGTACTGCTGTGATTCCCGGGGGTACAACTTCAGAGCTTCATTGTACAAGTTTTTATCTTTAATTAAGTTTAAGCATTCTGCAAAATGTTCAGGTCCTGCAGAATAAAAATTCATACAAATCTAAGAGCTGGAAATATAGAACAGGGGTCAAAGCATTTGCCTTGCATGCAACTGACCCCAATTCTATCCCCTATATCACATGGTCCCCCTAAGACTGTCAGGAGTGACCCCCAAGCACAAAGTACGGAGCAGCACCTAAGCACCTGTGGATGTGGTACAAATCCTCCATCTCCCTCCCAAAACCCATAAACGTATGGCTCTGGCATCATCACTGATGACCTTTCTACCAGTATAAACGCCGATAAAGAAAGCCAACAGAGCCCACGCCGCCCAGAGTCAGTCCCAGCAGAATGAACTCCAGGAGCTAATTAACCAGCTCCCTTTATGCTGAGCCTGAGAAGTACAAACTGAGTCAGTCTGACTTCAAGGCGGCCTTGCTCGCCCCCTGCCCAGTGACCACGACTCAGTGTTTCCCTGCGCTGGCAGGTGACAAGCATCATCAGGGGACTCAGTGAAAACCCACGGCTCAGTCCACTCCCGAAGTGGCCCTATCACTCTCAGCAGCGGCCAGGAGCTGCGCAAGCATGGAGGAGCAGCTGCTGCTGAAGGTGGCCAGGGACAGGCCAGGGACGTGACCGCAGAGAGAAGCATGTGCTGGGCAGCTTCTGTGCAGTCACTGCCGCGCCCACTGCCGGGGGCTCTCACTGTCCACAGGACACCCAACGCCCTCATGTGTTTGCAAACACCATGACGGGAGAGAATGACTGACCGTCTGCACTCTGAGACAGGGAAGACAGTTTTTGTTGTTGTTGATACTTTAAAAAAAGTTTGTATTTATATTTATTTAATTTTATTATACCACTGTAAGATATACAATTACAAAGCTGTTCATGATTGGGTTTTGGTAATAGTGTTCCAGCATCCGTCCCTCCACCAGTGCCCATTTCCCACCACCAATGTCCCTAGATCCCTCCCTCCCCCCCAGCCTGCCTCTATATAACAGCACTTTTCTTTTCTTTTTTTTTTGCTTTTTGGGTCATACCCGGCAATGCTCAGGGGTTTGTCCTGGCTCTGCACTCAGGAATCACTCCTGGCGGTGCGCGGGGGACCATATGGGATACCGGGGATCGAACCTGGGCCGCCATGGGCCGGCTGCGCAGAAGGCAAACGCCCTAAGTGCTGGGCTATCGCTCCGGCCCCTAACAGCACTTTTCTTCTCTCTCTCTCTCTCTCTGTCTCCTCTCTCTCTCTCTCTCTCTCTCTCTCTCTCTCTCTCTCTCTCTCTCTCTCTCTCTCTCTCTCTCTCTCTCTCTCTCTCTCTCTCCTTTTACACATCGTGGCTTGTAATACATACATTTAGGGTTTTCATGTATATCCTTTTGCCTACATTCAATGCTCAGTTCTAGTCTGGCATTACCATTTCTAACAATTATCGGCACCCTGGTCTGAGTAAAGAGAATTTTAAGGTGAGCTGTTTTCTTCTTCTATTTTTTTCTTGGCTTTTATGGGTAACACCCAGCGATATACTCAGGCTCTGCACTCAGGAATTATACCTGTGTGGACCTTATAGGATGCTGAGTATTGAACCCGTGTCAGCCACACACAAGACAAATGCCCTAATTGCTGCACTATCCTCCAGCCCCAAGGTAATCTACATAATCCCATCAAATGGTCTGCTTCATTCTCTTAGCTAGGAAGCTCCATCTATGTGTGTATTTGGGATTTTTTTTTTTTGTCTTTTCCCATTTTGGGGACTACACATAGTGGTGATTAGAGCTTACTCCTGGCTTTGTCCTAAAGAATTACTCCTGACGGGGCTGTAGGGATCCCGGAGGTGATCCCGGCCGGCTGTGTGCGTGGCAAGTGCCCTACCTTCTGTCTTGACTCTCCAGCCCCCTCCAAATATATTAAGTCCTTTGTCTTACACCCGATTTTGCATACTATAAAATAAGTTGCATACATAAAATGTTTAACATTTTTAAAGGTTGAAATTGAAGTCAGTTTATGCTGAAATTAAAATTAATTTTAAATTTTAATATAAAATTTCCAGAGGAGTTGGAATTCCATGAGAGCTGAAGCAGAGATAAGCTCAGCAATGTTCACACTCACCACATTTGCTGAGGTGGCCAATGGCTTTTCATACCGCTTCAAATGTTTGTCTATGGTGAACCGCTGATAATTTGTTTCCATTTTCTTAAGCGTATTAAGAAATGGAAGATATTCTTTAGGATCCTAAGAAAAGAAAAATAAATACTTGTGATTATATTTACTTAAATATATTAGAATACACTTATTCCACTTAATTTTTAACAATAAATTAAACACTATATATGATAAATCCAAACAAATGAAGGCTACTAGCAAAAATGCTTTAATATATAAGCATTATTGGTCTTCATTTGGAACAATAATAACTCTTAAATTTTATTGTTAAGTCTTAAATCACACTCCACAAGGTAGTAAGGCTCCAATCTGGGAGATAGTCAACAAACGCAGCCAAGCTTTTACCAAAAATGCAAAAGATTGCACAAAACTCCAAAGTCAGCGCCAAGCCAGCTCTGACAGACACAAGCTTCTCCAGCTTTGCGCTGTGCCCGGGGCAAAGCTGTGTCTCCGCACGTTACGGGGCACTGGGTTTCATCCCATGACAGGGGAAGAACAAGAACATTGTTTACTAGCTGAAGAAATGTTACTGATTCTTAATGCAATCGCCCTGGGGAGAAAGGATAAATATATGCAAGAACAATACAAAAGAAAATCAACAGATGCTCAAGCATGAGGCGTGCATGGGGCTAAGTCTGGCCGACCCAAGCACTCGAGAGAAATGGGTCTACCCAGAGATCGCAACAGCACAGTTCTTGGCCTCAGGAGAAGAGGTGGATGAGTGCCCGAGTCAAGCGCTGTCATAGGTTGGTCCTGGGGAGGTCATTCATCCCAGTGCTGGGGGTGGGGGGGAGAGGGGCAAGAACGGCTCCGTGGAAGATGTCACTTGGGCATCCAGCAACAAGAGTGAGAATCAGGGCCGGAGCAATAGTACAGTGGCTAGGGCTTTTGCCTTACATGCGGCTGACCCGGGTTCAATCCCCAGCATCCGGGTTCAATCCCCAGCATCCCACATGGTCTCCCCGAGCACTGCCAGGAGTAATTCCTGAGTGCAGAGTCAGCACTAACCCCTGAGCATCACAGGTATGCCCCAAAAAAAAAAAAAGAGTGAGAATCAGTCAGGTTAATGGGGTGTTAGAGGGGCAGGAGCCTCCAGCAGGTGAAATTAATGTTCCCTAGGAGTGTGGGGGGTGAGGGGGACGCCGTGGAGAGGAGGGGGCGATGCCAAGCCACGACAGCCTCCCCGAGAGCGTCACTGGAAGGGTCCTAACAAATTGCAGCTTCTGGCTTCGTTCCAGAGCAATGAGCCATGAGGGCTTTCAGAAGAATGTAGGATCAAATTTTCCTTTATAAAGACCACTCTGGTAAGAACAAAGAAAACTGATGCCAGGAAAAAGGTTGGGACTCAAACACTGGTGCAGAGCACGCCAAGGTGAGACACGAGGCCCCGAACATCTCTACTCCCTGTGTTCCCTCGTCACCTGGGAAAAGAGCTACAAGATACGGGACTGGAGCGGGTAGGAATCATGCGTCATTTATTCCAGGGATGGAGTGAAGCAGGGGCCACTCCTGGAGATTCTCAGCCACCAGATTCTGGTGGTGAGAGCCCAGCGGCGGGAAGCTGCGTGGGTCCTGCGTGGTCAGGGAGACCAGGGTTACCCCTGGTGGTGACTGGGAGCCACCAGAGTCACACCGCAGTGCCTGGAGGGCCTGGGGTGTGAGGGCGGCACATGTCCCAGTAAGAGCCCTATCTCCCCAGCCCGGAAAACTGGTATACACAGATGCCTGCAACTTTACAAATAATCAAGTAATTTTATTTCACGACTCTCGAGAAGCCCAGAACCAGGAGAGAAGAGGAGGCCGGAACTGTGGCCTCCAAGCCTGTACACGAGACCCAGAGCACAGCGGGTGCTGACTACGAAGTTCAGGAGCCCGACAGATGCCCAAGGAACCACTCTGCATACCTTCTGTGACTTCTCTGCCACCATGAGAACCAAATCAAAATCATAGGTCCCGAGAGAGTGATCGTATAAGTCATTCACATCGACCAGAAGCAGCAAATACTTGAGGGCATCTTCGGCACTAACAGCATCAGGAACTGATGTCCCGTTTCCTGTCAGTGTACAAGAAAAACAAACAACAAATCTGGTGGGGTACGGGAGGGATGCTCTTTCGCGACCCCCTCCCAGGAACATCAAAGTAACATACCTAAACAAAGACAAAGTAACAAATTCTACTGATAGGCTGGTTAAAGACACATATGTCACTTCTGCAAATGCCTGGTAGGACAAAGCTTGAAAAAGGGGAAACAGCTTCTGAATCTATCAGGCCAGAGAGTCAGGACAGAGGCAAGATGCTTCCCGCGTATGTAGCCGAGCCCGGTTTGAACCCTGTGCATGACATACGGTCCCCCACACCTCCAGGAGTTGATCCCTGAGCGCACAGCCAGAATCGGTCCCAGAGTACCACAGGGTGTGGCCCCCAAACCAAAAATAAAAAAGGAAATAAAATTAAAAAAGGAAATAAAAACAGTAGTACAAATAAAATGGTCATATGGTCATTGGGTTAGGTCAGTTTAACACGGCTTAATAACAAGATTAAACTGACTCACAGAACCTTAAGCTTTCTACCAAAAAGCTCCTGGAAACAATAGATTCCCATAGTAGAGTGGCAGGCTACAAGATCAATACCCAAAAGTCAACGGCTTTCCTATACGCATATAATGAAAGAGAAGAAAGGGATATTCTAAAAAAGGATGCCACTCACAATCGTGCCACAGAAAATGAAATACCTAGAAATCAGTTTAACTAAGAATGTAAATGACCTGTACAAAGAAAACTACAAGGAGTTGGAGCGACAGCACAGCGGCACTTGGCCAACCTGGGTTCGATCCCCAGCATCCCATATAGTCCCCTGAGCACAGCCAGGAGTAATTCCTGAGCAAAGAGCCAGAAGTAACCCCTGAGCATTGCCAGGCGTGACAAAAAGAAAAGAAAAGAAAAGAAAAGAAAACTACAAAACACTGCTTCAAGAAATAAAAGAGGACACAAGGAAATGGGAGTCACACTCCCTGTTCATGGATTGGGAGAATTAACATTGTCAATAGGTAGAGCTTTATACAGATTCAATGTGGTCCCTATAACGGATACCCATGGCATGCTTCAAAGAAACTGACCAAACACTCCTGAAATTTGTATGGAATAATAAACCCTTTAGTAGCTACAGCAATCCTTGGGGAAAGACAGGAGGTATCAATTTCCCCAACCTCAAACTCTACTACAAAGCAGTTGTAATTAAACAACTGACACGTGCTAGACTTGGTTAGAACAAGCTCAGAGGACCAGTGAAGGCCAAGCCCGTGTAAACGCCTCTCTGAACGTCTCTACCTTGGAGCTTGTGTACCTTCTGCAGCACAACTTCCAGCTCTGGAGTTGTTTTCTTCACGTGGGAGGTGAGTATGGACAGGCAGTACCTGAAGTAGGAAGCGAAGACCACCACAATGAGCATAAACGTGCTGGGTCAGGACAACCACATACTTGCTTCTCGGAAGACGCCAACCAACAGCAGCACACGTACTTGTGAGGATTTATGTTCTCCATGGCCGCTCTCATGGCATCGCAGATAAGGTCCACTTTGTTTCCCTCTGGGTCCCCGGGAGCTGGACAGCACGAGTAACCAGGGGCGGGTACATGGTCTCGGTTACATCTTCTTCCCTAAGAGCAAGTGTGCATTAAGAGGTTACTGACAGACACTGAGTAATCTACTAACATATGTATACCCAGGCCCGCTGATGAGATTTTAACAATGGCTTTTGGAAAGCAGTTTAAATAAAATATACATCACTGTCTTTCCATTGTTCATTGATTTGCTCAAGTGGGCACCAGTAACATCTCCATACGTCCTGTCACAAGCAAGTGTAGCTCAAGGGCATCGGCTTGCTCCAGGGACAGGAAGATCCTCAAGCCATTCTTCAGGTCATGGAATTGAGGTCCATAATTGTTACTAGTTTTTGGTATAACAAATAAAACATGGGTAGCTTGCCAGACTCTGCCAAAAATATACGTATATAGTGAAAAACAAAAAACAAAACAAAAAAAACCTTACTGAGCAATGTAAACATGCCCACTGAAATTTTTTTTTTCCTTTTTGGGTCACACCCAGCAATGCTCAGGGGTTACTCCTGGCTCTGCACTAGGAATTACTCCTGGTGGTGCTCGGGGACCATAAGGGATGCCGGGAATCAAACCCGGGTTGGCCACGTGCAAGGCAAATGCCCTACTCACTGGACTATCGCGCCAGTTCCGCTAAAATCTTGTAGTGTTTGTATACGCTTTATTTATACAGTCCCAAACTGGGTGCAGCCTGCACGTCCATCAACAAAGAATAAGCAACAGTACATTTACATGACGGCATTCTGCTATGTTAAACAAACAAACAAAATAGCAACATCAAAAACATGGACACAGGCCCAAGGATGGGCTCAAGGAAGTGAAGCACCTACTCTGCATAGAGGAGCCCTGGACTCAATTCCTAGCATCACTTGGTCCACAGCACTGGCCAGCAGTGACCCCCAAGCACTGTGGCAGGAGTGTGGCCCAAACACCACCCAAGCAACATGGAGGTTCGTCAGGGTGATTCGCTGACTAGCACATGATTCCACTGATCAAAGTTCTTGGAACAGGCAAAACCAATTTGTGGTGAAACAGAACAGTGGTGGTCTGTCTAGGAGGAATGGAGGGAACCTTCTGAGATGTAAGAAATGCTCTCCGTCTTGACAGAGGTCTGCTTACGTGGGACACTTTCACTAGCAATGGGACCTACAGAGTTACCCCACACACTTAGGCAGAGTGGTCTTTTCTTTTCTTTTTCTTTTTTTGAAAGGGAGGGGCACCACATCCAGTAATGCTGGGGCTTACACCTGACTCTGTGCTCTGGGATGACTCTTGGTGGAACTCAAGAGACCGCACGGGGTGCTGGGGATTGAACCTGGGTCAAGCTAAGTAAGCTAGGTACTGAGTTTAGTACGAAGCTTGTGCCTAAGCTAAGTATTGAGGCTCTGGCCCCACAGGGTGAAATATTAAGAGAATTGTGAACTGCAGAGGCACCTACAATTAGCTACATTTGCTTTTAAAATGTGATGAAACACAGACAAAAGGCAGACAATAATAGAGGAAAATATTAACTGCAGATCAATGTGGGGCCACTGGATAATTCTTTCAACCCTCCTCTAGGTTAAAAATTTTTCATTGAAAACTTGAAAAAGAGGGGCTGGAGAGATCATACAGTGGTGAGGGTCTTACCCTGCATGAGGTCAACTAGGATTCGGTGCCCAGCACCCCATATGGTCACCCACACGCTGACAGGAGTGATTCTAGCAACAGAGCCAGGAGTAGACCCTGATCATCATCAGGTGTGACCCCAAAAAACCAAAAACATGTTGGAAAAAAAGAGTGATTGTTTATTTTTTTGCTTTCTGGGTCACAAACGGAGATGTTCCACAGTTACTCCTGGCGTTGCTCGGGAGACCATAGGGGATGTCAGGGATCAAATCAGGGTCGACCACATGCAAGGCAAATACCCTCCCCACTGTACTATTGCTCCAGCCCAATTCATAGTTTAAACAGGTTGTTTTTAGTCAAGAAGGAAAATAAGAGCAATAATCCAGTGAATGTGGCATCTAAGACATTAGAATCTTTTTTTTTTTTTTTTTTGGGTCACACTCGGCAATGCTCAGGGGTTAATCCTGGCTATACACTCAGGAATTACTCCTGGCGGTGCTCGGGGACCATATGGGACTGGGACGCCGGGGATTGAACCCCGGCCGGCACAAGCCGGCTGAGTGCAAGGCAAACGCCCTACCCGCTGGGCTATCGCCCCGGCCCCTAGAATCATTTTTTAAAAGAAAACTAAACAATACTGTTCATCTGAGCTCCTTAAGTAGAACACAGAATTCACATGGCACCAGTGCATATTCAAAATACTTACTTTAATTCTGTGAAAAATAAATTAATATGATTTACAGAATCTATCTGTCTTATGAAGGTTTCCACATTGTCAAGAAACACCTATCAAAAAAGCAACAAAAACGTTTCAGTTGACATCATGGAAGTACAATTTCAAAGAAAGTTAGGGGGAAATATAAGATACAGAAAATCACCTTAGGATTGTGATCATGAATCAGATTGAGATTAATTCTCAGTTTTCTCATGCATTCAAATGCTTCCTTAAACATAAGTCTGTGAAAAAAGAATGAATAGAAAACGCATTATTCACAAATCTAAGCTCTCTGGACCCAGCATATTTTCATTACAACACAAATCAATTATATAATGAGATTACACTCTAAATGTCAAAACATTATCGCTGGATTTCCACTTTGAAATCACAGAAAGAGAATAAAATCAGTCAGGGGCCGGTTGCTGCCTTTACAGCATCATCAGGGACACACTCCCAGAGACACAACAGAAAACCATCATGGGGGAACCAGTGGGTAGGGCATTTGTCTTGCAAGCGGATAATCTGAATTTGATCCCCCACATCCTGTATGGTTCCCCCCAACCCCAGCACCACCAGGAGTAATTCTTGAGTGCAGAGCCAGGAGGAACCCCTGAGCAACACTGGGTGTGAGCCAAAAAGCCAAAAAGAAAAAAAAAAGTGAGACCCAGCCAGGTAAATGGTGGTGTGAGAGGCACAGGAAACTTTCTTAACACAATGCTAACACAGGTATTTCCGGTACAAAATTCCCCAACAGATTCAAACAGTGAGCCATTCCCTTCGGAACAGTAGTCTGAATTCCCAGAATGTGCTGAAAGCTTCGGGTCTGCAGTCTGGATAAATACACAGAAAGAGCCCAGGCTCTGGGGCTGTATCAGACGTAGCACTCTTGCTGCGCATGCGTGAGGCCTAAGATAAGGCTCCTGGTACACACACACACACACACAAATCATTCTGGCACACAATGGCCCTGGGTTCCCAGGCTATCAAGGCTTCCTAGGTTCGGACCCTTATCTGATGAGCTTCATGATTCTTTAAGTAGAACGACTAATGTGCCATACGGCATTAAAACCCAAGTGGGCATATGGACATTCCTCCAAACACTTGATATTGAGCCCCCACTTGACCCGGCAATTCCACTCCTGGGAGAATACCCTGAGAATATACTCAAAAACACGTAGAAGAAACATTATCTGCACTTCTATATTTATCGCAGGACTATTCACAACAGCCAGAATCTGGAAACAACCGAATGCCCAAGAACATAAGACTGGCTAAAGAAACCATGGAACATCTACACAATGGAATACTATGTCAGAAAAAATGAAGTCATTAAATTTACCTGCAAATGGACGGACATGGAGATTATCATGCTGAGTGAAATTAGTCAGAAGGAAAAGGACAGATATCGAATGAGTGCATTCATTAGTGGATATAAATATATACCAGTGTTCTACTAACTGTGGGAAATGGTAACACCACACTGGAATTCAATGTACACAAAGGGATTTATACAATAATCCCTAAATGTCTGTAGGGCAAGTCACAATGTGTGTGTGTGTGTGTGTGTGTGTGTGAGAGAGAGAGAGAGAGAGAGAGAGAGAGAGAGAGAGAGAAGGAAAAGTGCCTGCTATAGAGGCAGGCTGGAGGAGGTGGGAGGGAATCTGGGGACACCGATGGGAAATGGGCACTGGTGGAGGGACAGGTGCTAAAACAATGTGTGAATAAAACCCAATCATGAACATCCTTGTAACTGTATTATTTCATGGTGGTATAAGAAAAATTTAAAACAGAAATCCAAGTGTGCCCCCAAAGGAGCCTTTGAGAATCTGATGAAAGACAATCTGGAATGATGGATTTTCAGATTCTTCTGTAAAATAATTTTGACTAAGCAGACAGTTGCCATAAGACACACATCATAAAACAAGTCCTTAGTCATCTATGTGGTACTTACTTATCTAACCACTTCCGAAGCTGAGCTAAAACCAGGGCTCTATGATGAACAACTTCCAAATTTCCTCTTGGCATCTTGAAATAAAACAACGGTATTTTTAGTTAATCAGAAAAAATGTAAACACTTCAGGTACATAACCTTAAGTTCTCATAGAGAACTATCACATTATTGCAAAATGAACTTTTAGCAAAATCTACTTATTGTTTATTATTCTAGAGAAACTTTCCTCGAGCTGGGAGATAGTACAGCCATCAGGAGTTTGTCTTGCCTGACCCAGGCTCAGTCCCCAGCACCACACATGACGCCCCAAGCCTTGACAGGAGCGATCCCGGAGCCTGGAGCCAGAAATAGGCTCTGGTCACCACCAGATGTGCACCACAAAGAAAGGGGGAGGGGGAGAAGCTTTCCTTTAGTCTCATGCAAAGGCAAAGCATGTATTAATAGGAGGCATTGGCAACCCAAACCTTATAAAACATTGTGAACAGTGAGAGTCTAAAATACAATCCACAAGGACTATCCAATGATAATCAGTAACACAGCCTGAAAAATTAGCTTACCTGTAAAATAAGCTTCATGTCCTGAGGTACAACAGTGACAATTCGTGAACCCCGCCTCCACCTTCCGCAAAGTCTCCCGTTCGACACAGGAGTGCTGCTGAGACTTGCCTGTAATGCTAGGGACATTGTTGGTGAACACTCAGATCACTGCCATGCCACAACACTCCCCATGATGCAGTGGGAGACAGGACAAAGCCAGTAAACACCCGGCTGTGCTCGCCACTAAACCTCGGGTCACTAGCCCTGGTGCGTGCCAGCTCTCTGCAGGCAGGGGAAGGAGAAGCGAGCCTTTTGGCTGCTCGGTATTATCAGGGTTCCACAATCTCATGTTGTAAAGTCCCGTTGCAATGTAGAAGCAAAGACAGTAAATGTAGGGTTAGAATAAGAAACACACACACACACACATTCATACACACAAGGCTAGACACACACACACACACACACACACACAAATACACACAAAGCCAGAGTGATAGTACAGCAGGGAGGGCATTTGCCTTGCACACAGCCAACTAGGTTCGATTTCCTGCATCGCATATCCCAAGCACTGCCAGGAGTAATTCCTGAGTGTAGAACCAGGAGTACCCTGAGCATAGCAGGGTGTGACCCAAAAAGAAAAAAAAAATTAAAAATGATTTTCGGAAGCTCAACTCAAGGAAAGATTTTACCTCTGGAACTCTTTCTTTTTTTTTCTTTTTGGGTCACACCCGGCAATGCTCAGGGGTTTCTCCTGGCTCTGCACTCAGGAATTACTCCTAGCGGTGCTCGGGACCATATGGGATGTAGGGGATCAAACCCAGGCCGGCACAGGCTGGCTGCGTGCAAGGCAAACGCCCTACCTGCTTCGCCCCTGGAAATCTTTCTTACCTGACACTGACTGATGACATTTAATCATCATGACATTAAGCTGAGACTGGGGCTAATAGAGCTTTAATGGCTTCTTTATGACTCTGATAAATAGCCACAAGTAGGTAAAGAACTTAAGTCATGAGGTGACGGAGAGACAGTGCGAGGTTAAAATATGTGCCCTGTCTGTGGCTGACCCAGTTCAGTCCCTGCACGAGAACTGCACCAGTTGTGGCCTCCAAGCACTGAAGCAGGCCCTGAAGGCGGAGAGTCCCTGAACGGGCCTCTAGCCCTCCTGAGCACTGCCTGCGAGACCACCCTCTCTTCCCCAAAAACGCCATCAAGACTACAAAGGACAAAAGATACGAGGAGGAGACTATCTTATACTTTACCAATGAAAACTTACTTTTAAGGGAAGCCTCTCTCAGGCAAAAACACTGGCAGGTATGTGAATGGGTTGTCAGCAGTAAGAACTCATCATACACCACAAATGATGTGATATTTGAAGCCATCTGCAAGGGAGGAAGCCGGAAAGTCAGCTTTAGTACTTCAGGCCAGCACTGAAACAGATCTAGCCCACAATATAGATTAAGCCCTTATACCTCAGTGTCATTGACGAAAAAAGCGACACCTGTCAGACAAACCAAGGACACATTCCTGCAGAAGAGGAAAACAGAGATTACAAACAATTCTAACCCAACTGCGAAACCTGGCTTTTCCGTTACACTCTTCCAATGCTCTGCAATTTCCCCTCTAAAGCCTTGTAATTGGGACAGAATACAAACAGCAAGTGACTGATCCATAAAGACATCGGAACCCTTACCACCCCCTCGCCAGCCCTGCCACCCCCTCGCCAGCCCAGCCACCCCCCACGCCAGCCCAGCCACCCCCACGCCAGCCCAGCCACCCCCACGCCAGCCCAGCCACCCCCTCGCCAGCCCAGCCACCCCTCGCCAGCCCTGCCACCCCCTCGCCAGCCCAGCCACCCCCACGCCAGCCCAGCCACCCCCTCGCCAGCCCAGCCACCCCCGCCAGCCCTGCCACGCCCACGCCAGCCCTGCCACGCCCACGCCAGCCCTGCATCTCTGCAGCCTGCGCCAACTATCATCTGCCCTCACTCATCTCTTCCCAACCTGCTCTCCACTGCACGGCCAGGCGAACAGTTCAATCACGACAGATCACACCACCTTACTGTCTGAAAACCGGTCATCCCCATCTTGATTAACCTACACTCCTTCCTGTCTAAAATCCACTCTCTTCTTCCAACTGACCCGAGGAGGCTGAGCTCTTTCCAAGTTCAAAGTGCACGTTCACCTCGAGGGAGCGGTCTCCCTATCTTGGGGATAGTTCAGCTTTCAGAGCTCAGGACACGGAGCTTTCCAAGATCACCAACAATAGATCTCTCCGTCCTCACCTCAATGCCCCCAAACACCGCACTGTTCTCTACCACGACACCCGCTCGCTCCCTTCATTCCTCTGTCAGGGGAATCAGACTCATGGGGACCAACTGCAAGTTCCAGGGCCAGAGAACGAACAGAGGAGAAGCCTGGCGAGCAGCCGGCAAGGATTCGACCAGCGGCATTGCCGGGCCTGCTGGAAGCAGTCAGACCCCCACCCCGAGCACAGAGCTAGGAGCAGTCTGAGAGCAACGGACGATTTGGCAAAAAAAAAAAAAGCAGAAACAAATATATTACTTAAAATTTTACAATTCCATTGGCACAAGGATTAATCAGCAGAGTTTTCTGGTGATCACCATATCCAACCACCCGTCAAAATAAGAGCCATTCACTCTTATTTGAGACAATCAACTAGGACTATTTTCAGTTACATTTTTGTTCCCATAGGTATTCAGCAAAACTCTGAATATTACGCCCGACTAGGCCTGTAAGTCTGCCAGCTGTTTTATTTTAAATTTATACCCACAGGGAAACAAACCTGCGACATGCCAGGCATCTCTTCCTGTCCAACAGATGGAAAACGTAAAGCTTAAGAAAATGAGACAACTTCCCATTGTTTGCCTAGGGATTTAGCAGAGATCCCAGTCTCCCTCCAAAGCTCCAAACCTCTATCGAAGGAAATCATGAGCGTCTGAATGTCTAAGCGATAAAATGTTCATCCTTTTACTCGGGGTGGGTGAGGGGCGGGACAGTGCTGGGAACCGAGCCCCGGTCTCACACACGCAGCACAGTGCTTTAGCACAGAGCCACGTGCTGAGCACATGGGCCAGTTTTCAGGTCCTGATTAACTCACCTCCCCTCAATCATGGCCAGTTCCATCTGTGTGCACGGATAAGAAAACTGAACAGGAACTCCGTCCAGGATTCTTCCAGGGCTCCACAAGGAGAGGGGGACTCTGCAAGACGGCGGGAGAGGGTTACTGAGGCTGCTCTGCTCGCATGACGGATCTGCAGCCACAGCACTTCAGACACGTCTCATGCACTGAGGATCACTTTCCCGCTGTACTCTGGAAACTCAATCAGTAGGTCACGGCGTAACAAGAGAAACCAAGAGTAGAACGCCACCTGCCAACTTTTCTAGACGCGGAGTTTTCTAGGTCACTGAAGTGTGGCACTGACGAGAGATTCCTAACTGAACGTTCACTGTGTGTCATCCCTGCTGTATTTCCTGACATTCTGGTACTCACCCCAAAGGTACTTAAATATTCGGCCATCGGCAAGCTGCAATGCAACGGACTTGGTCTTGGAATTGCAGCAGGCACTGATAATCACTCCATCTACTGTCACAGACGAACTGCCAAGTTCAAAAGGACAGGATATGTGAAAGGAGCTTCCTTCTTCAAAAACAGTCACATTTCACAAAATTTGCAAAAAACAGAAAAATCAATCTGATACACTTCCTACTTCAAAACAGGTGTATAATAATACACACAGTTCAATTCGCACACATATATAAACACACAGTGCTATAGAAAACATGGCACACACACACACACACAGCACCGCAATTACCTCTCACCTGACACTACTTTCCACACCTATTTTCCTATGCGCTAGGTGTCTACCCTGTGAAGACACCACGCCGACTCTGGCAGTAATTCACTACAATGAACTGCAATATGTTACCATTTACCGTCTGCACCAAACATGCAAAGGACCAATAAAATGTC
This sequence comes from Cryptotis parvus, assembly GCA_021461705.1. Classification (NCBI taxonomy): domain Eukaryota; kingdom Metazoa; phylum Chordata; class Mammalia; order Eulipotyphla; family Soricidae; genus Cryptotis; species Cryptotis parvus. The sequence goes on from JAJIBD010004878.1 coordinate 131,679, forward strand.
TTCGTAAAATATAAAAGTAAAAATGACTGTAGGAAAAGGGGCACCTCCTTATCTCTACCATTACAGCACTAGCTCACAGAAATCTGGGGGCTTTCCAGGAAAACTATTAAGAAACATTGTTTCTGGAGTAAACAGAGACACAGCTTTGTCTTAAAGGAAGTGGAAGAGACAGCAATCTATACAAATGTCAGCTAACATTTATTCTAAGAGCTTGTAACCAATATCCAAACATCTCCCTCCCACCCCAACCCAGCAAATTCCCAGAATTCTGAATGGGTGGAACAGACACTAGCCACTAGTGTGAGTAGAGGTAGGGTTGCATTCCGGGCCCTCTGTGCAGTGCAAGGAATTGATCTGGCCACAAGCAAGGCCAGTGCTCTCGGCCAGAATCCACTGCTTGGGACGAGTGTCATCTAGAAATTAAATCTGTTGAAAAACCCAGGTACATGGGCTTTCACGGAGTTGGGAATGGGTTACCTCTCCCCGAAGTTGAATCTCTCTCTCTCTCTCTCTCTCTCTCTCTCTCTCTCTCTCTCTCTCTCTCTCTCTCTCTCTCTCTCTCCTCTCCTCTCCTCTCTCTCTCTCTCTCTCTCTCTCTCTCTCTCTCTCTCTCTCTCTCTCTCCCCACCTAGTTAAAAATTTATCTCCAACTGTTTCACCTGGTTAAAAGCTTTAACTTCGGGGCTGGAGTGATAGTACAGCAGGTAGAGAATTTGCCTTGCATGTGGCCAATCTGGGTTTGATCCCTGGCGTATGATACAGTCCCCTGACCACACCAGGGAGTGATTCCTGAGTGCTGTGCAAGAAATAACCCCTCAGCACTGCTGGGTGTGACCCAAACATACAGCCTCACTGGGAGATACACAATCTTCACTAACTTTCTTCTCAGGAAACAGCTTTTGATCATTTTTTTTAGCAAATTGTAACGAGCAATATAAAATATATTATGAGGGTCTGCTCCGGGGGCAGGCGTAAGGAGTGGACAGGAAAACTGGAGACGGAAGCCAGTCTAGTCCTATGCAGACAAAGAGCAGCACAGCTCGTGGAGCAGCATGTGAAGCAGAGGAGGGGTCACTACCTGACACTGAGCCGCCCGGCTCATCATCCGTCTCAGGAGGGGCCGCAGTCAGGTGCCGGATGACAGACCGGGGGCTGGACGGACTGTGGCTCACAGCCAGGAAAAGGTCATCTTGGATCCAGGCAACCATGTTGAGCTTCAGGGGTTGACTTCTTGATCTTCTCCATTCTCAAGCTGAATTCTGTTATCCATATTGAAGAAAACCAACAAATTTTAAAAATCAGTGACATTTTCCTAAATAATGAGCCGATGTTGTTTAATTCACACACACACACACACACACGCACGCCGCGCCGCACGCGCGCACGCACGGGCTGCAGTGACAGTACAGCAGGTAGAGTGTTTGCCTTGATCATGGTACCCCCTATGGAACCCCGAGTCCAACGGGAGTGATCCCTGGCCTCAGAGCCAGAAGCCCTGAGCACTGTCTCCGCCCACCACATATATTCATTTTAAAATTTTATTTACCAAGCACCATGACTTACAGCAGTTGTGAGTTTCACACATGCATTGTTCAACACCACACCCAGCACCAGAGAGCCTGCTGCCCGCCACCAATGTCCCAGAGAGCCCTCCCAACTGCCCCTTCTCCTGCCCAGCCCTGCCCAGCTAAGCTCGGTTCTACAGTCCAACCTTCGAGCTGTTTCCGTTGGCCATTTGCTGCTCCTCTTTCTATGTATTTTTTTTCAAAGATTCTGTCTTCGAGGGGTCTTTTATGATTTAGAAAATTCTGCATTTTTTCATTCCCATGGTTTTTTTCTTCCATTTCTGTAATTTCCACTTTAAAATCATCATGGTCTAAGAGAACAGCTGATATGATTTCTACCTTCCAGATTCTATGGAGATAAATTTTGTGACCCAGTATGTGGTCTTTCGGGGAGAATGTGCTGTGTGCAGTGGAGAAGACTGTGTCCCCCTTTGGGGGATGAACGACCCCATACATGGATGCCAGCTCTTCTCTTCCATCAAGGCCTGTGTTTCCTCGTCCATTTTGTCTACTTGATTTATGCAGCAGTGACAAGGAGTGTTAAACTCTCTTACTACCATTATAAGCTCTCAATATGTTCCTTCACATCTGTTAGCGATTGTTGTAAATATTCTGATGGCCTGTTAGTGCATATATGAGTGAGTTCTTCTAGACATATTGACCCCCTAACCATTAAAAAGGAATACCCCTGCCACTAAGAGCATTTTTCTTTTTTTAAGTTGAAGGCTATATATTGTCTGGTCACCCAAACACTACAGGTAATGGTATAAATACCCCAGTCTTTTTTAAGGGAGCTGTTTGCCTGTAAGATTGTTTTCTATCCTTTGACTGACTCTCTGATGACTCTGACAAAGCTCTTAAGTATTTGTAGAGCCAAGCCTGAAATCATGCCAAATGCTAGAAAATCCAAAAACACTGTCTGCCTAGCTTTAGAGCTACTGAAAATGATGTTCCTTGTTCTCTGAGAGTCTTACACTTGAAGAGGATGTTTCTGGACACAAACCACACATGGTAATGACTTGCACAGGCCCCACGTGAAGAGCAGAAGGTCCCCCTCACACGCAACCAGCGTTCACAGCAGACTCCCTGGAAACGTGGGCCTCAGCAGAATGTGTTCAATCCTAAGTGCCTCCCCCACAGTGACTAATTAGCTGCAGAGATGGCCTTCCTGTCCCTTCTGTCCACCTTCCGTAGCAACTGGGGAGAGGGTCTGCTGTCTCCTGCAGGAATTCATAATGGCTGCTTCTTGCATCTGAGATCAAGCGGCAAATCCTAGAGGTGGGGACAGGGGCAATGAAGCCCCTGGGTGACTTACCAACCTTCCTACCTGCGCGGTGCTCCCAGAGCCCAACTCTGCTGCATTCAGCCCTAAGCAGGAGCACTCGCACCTCGGCTTCTCACTAACACTCTGACGACCTCACCCCCAACATTGCCAGTCCTTGACCAAAGCCAAGAAATGGATTCAAAATGATCTGACATATAAAATCATACTCCAAACTGCCTTAAGCGTTCTAGTTTGCCTTAAATTTGTCCTTTACTTTGTAAAGGAAAAGTAAAGGACATTGCACTTATTTGTCTCTGTAATGAAATACTTCACATAAGTATTCTTTGAAAAACTACTAAGCTGGGGGCCGGAGCGATAGCCCAGCGGGTAGGGCGTTGCCTTGCACGCGGCCGGCCCATGCCGCCCGGGTTCGATTCCCGGCATCCCATATGGTCCCCCGAGCACCGCCAGGAGTGATTCCTGAGTGCAGAGCCAGGAGAAACCCCTGAGCATTGCCGGGTGTGACCCAAAAAGCAAAAAAAAAAAAAAAACTACTAAGCTGGGTTGGAGAACAGTACAGAAGTTAAGAAAGATGCTAGTCAAATTCCCAGTACCAAGTATGGTCTCCTGAGCACTGCCAGGAGTGACTCCTGAGCACAGAGCTAGGAATAAGCCCTAAACACAGTCAGATGTGGCCCAAATCAAAACAAAAAAGAAAAGGGAAAAACTGACACATTATACAGGCAGTGCACAGGATGGGTATCTGTGCACATTAAACATAATGTATTTATTTAAGAAAAAAGTACTAAACTATATTCTATTCAGTTCATCGTTTCTATTAATTTACGAAAAAGTTATCCTCATAGGCAGAGTCAGTTTACGAACATAGGGCTTACCAAACAGAAGTCTCACAGAAATAGAACTGTAATCAATAATATGACTCGGGGTCACTTTATAATGCCTGTAGTATAGCTAAGACATTCGATTACGCTGTTTGGATAATGCTTCAGTGGGGGAAAGGCACCGCCCAGTGAAGGCTCTCCCAGAAGTCTCCAGAAATCCTGGTGTGAGGAACGAAGCAGTCAGGCTGCAGATACTCAGCCATGCTAGCAACCCCGACATGCCGCTCGGCATGAGCAAATGCAACTCGGCCATCTTCACCTTTCTCAGTGATTTTAGGGAGAAATAAGCTGTCAGGACACCGAAGTTCCAGGTCAGCTTGTGGTCCAGAGTGGTCCTGCCACCCAGTGGGGTATGGAATCTGCAGATGGCTTATTTCTCCAGGCTGGAAAACCATAGTCAGGACATACTAGTTATTTGTTCCCCTCGACACACGCACAGTTACCAGCTGCTCCCTTTCTCCACAGGCCCAAGATGACGGAGAACCACCTACCTGTATCTCTTTTCCAGATGGGGCATTCTAAAGGAAACTTTCAATCCGCTCCCACCCGCGGCTCCTGGCTTCACTGTGGGGTCTGCACTTGGACCGTCACCTAGAAAGAAGGAAATGCACACAGGGTCCCAGGGAGCCCCAGGCAACACTCCCAGTGCAGGCTGGGGGAGTCTGCATTCTGAGTTCAGAAAGCAAACCACACTGCAATTCGGCAATCTAGGAAATACCAACAGCCCCACCTCGCAGATCTCTGCCTTCTTTCAGGCTGATCTCGAAGCTGAGCACAGAGCCAGGAGAGGCCATTGAGCACCAAAGGGGGAAAAAAATCATCTACAAACTCACAAGCCAATTAAATGGCATGATGATAATGACATCAGTTACAAAGTTCAAAAAGTGGAGGCCGGAGCGATAGTACAGTGGGTAGGGTGTTTGCCTTGAACATGGCGGACCCGAAGTTCGATCCCTGGCCTCCCATACAGTCCCCGAGCACTGCCAGGAGTAATTCGTAAGTGCAGAGCCAGGAGTAACCCCTGAGCTTCACCAGGTGTGAATCAAAAAGCTAAATAAATAAATACAGTTCGAAACCTTGAGGAAGAGCATGACTAAGTGCAGGTAAGGCAACGTTTTTATACAGGGGGACCAAAGGACCTATTTGCCAAGTGCCACACATACCATATCGATAAACAGAAATCTGGTTTCTGGCATCCAGCACTGCGAGGTCATTACTCTTCTGAGGTTGCAAAGAGAACAGGACTTGGTTCACAGGGTGCGGGAAGAGCACCTGGTAGGTGGACATGGGAGGCGGGACCACCATCTGCCTGAAGACTGTAACAAACACCTTGTCTGCATGGGAGGAAGTGGAAGACGAAAAAAACCATGGGGTGAGGTTGGCGAAATAATAACATAATAAATAATAACAACACAGTGGTCAAGCTGCACGGGGACACCAATAATGGTGGTAGAAAATATGGGCACCTTTCAAATGAAGTACTGGGTGGTTTTCCTCTCGAGGAAGGGGGAAGGAGGGAGAGGCAGGGCACGTATGCAGGGTCACCTCCGGGTCTGAAGTACAGACCATTTTGTGCTTCATGTGCCACGTACTGGTGACTAAGGCAAGAGAGGCCACGAGGTCAGAGCTATAGATTTATTCTGGGCGCTCAACGGAACCAGGATGTGACTGTACTCTGACCCCAACAAAGAAGATGAATTTTCCGTACCCCACCTCACCCTACATTTGTAGACTTAAGTGTTCGCGACCCTGACAGCAGTGAGTGAACTGCATTCCTGTGACTTCTCACTTAGTTTCTTCCCTCTCTCACACTATAAAACACCAACTCCATCTCCTACTGGCCAGACATCTGTGACTCAATAGAATACACTGGACAAGAAAGTGTCTTCTGAGGATCAAGGTCAACCTGCCTGGGCAAAGACAAGGCCAGCAAGTGTTGCAAGAGCGGCCATGGTCGTGCTCTCCAGCCAGGGCCAAAGCTCTCCACTCTCCAAAGCCCAGGCAAGGACACACGTGATAAAGGGCCCGAACGGAGTGCCACGGGGCAGGGGGTCGGGAACGGGGACGATGGTGCTTAGAAGAGCATATGCCCAATGAAGGGCATCCTCATTGCATCAAAAAATGGAGCTACCCAATAGAAATGGCGTTCCCCACCCCCGACACACACACGACACACGTACAGCACCGGCTGCAGAACCCTTTGCAGCTGCCCGACACTTTCCCACTTCTTACTTCCGCTAATGACGGCCACGTTGGCCATGTCACTGGAATTCTCTCCCTGGGCTCCGGTCAGTGGCCCAGTGCCAGTCATAGCAGAGATAATGCCAGCCCTGGCAGAGAACGTGCAGCCGAACGGGGTCACCGGGTCCCACGTCAGAGCCACGATCTTGCTCTTCGCGCAGGTGTTGAAGGGCAGACTCTGCTTGAGGTACCAGTGGTAGTTGCCCACCGTCCAGAGCTGGACTGCAAAGGGAAAGGAAGGGAAGGCGTCAAGCTCGGGGCCAGGAGTCGGCTCACAGGCTGCAGCGCATGTTTCCCGAGCTCCAGGCCCCAAGCTTAGTCCCGGACACCGCGCACTGCTTGGAAACAGCCCCACGGCTCTCAAGTCTCCCCCCCCACCAAGGCCCATCAGCACTGCGGTGAACACCCCCAGGCTGGCACCATGGGCTGAGCGTCCCGAGCTTCGGCTGGGAGAGGCCCTGGGGCCTGCGCACAGCTGAGGAGATCTTCCCTCCTGCCCGCAAGCACATTTATCTTAGCTTCTATTTTTTAAACTGTAGGATTCCGAGGACAGAAGGGCACTAAGCAGAGTGTTTTGAGGCTTTTATAAATTTTAAAGCAGGGGGCTTGGGGACACAACTGACAGGGCTTAAGGGCAACTCCTGAGTCATTGCTGGTGGGTTGTTTCTGGGAGAGCTCAGGGAGCTAACCCGACCCTTTGGCATACCAAGATCATTATCCTGTCTTGTTGATTTCAGTGACTTTTTTTTTCTTTTTGGGTCACACCTGGCAATGCTCAGGGGTTTGGGGGTTTCTCCTGCCTGAGCAAAGAGGAATTACTCCTGGCGGTGCTCAGGGGACCATATGGGATGCTGGGGATCGAACCCGAGCCAGCAGGGGCCAGCCGCATGCAAGGCAAACGCCCTACCTTCTGGACTATCGCTCCGGGGATACAAGGATTTTTTCCATAAGGACTCAGGAAAAAAAAAAATCTGCTAATTGGATTTCAAGTGTTAAAGTAATCCATCCAAGCACACTGGACGGCATAGCCGTGTTCCGTCGGGAAAGAAGACGCTCATCACTTTCCTCCAGAGGTTTCGCGTGCAATTAGCTCTGGGGTTTTCTGGAATTAAATAGATCTAACTGCTCAAAGGAGATCTGCAAGCAAATTTCTCTTCCAAAATTATTAAGAAAACATAAACCTAATTCTAGCAATTAGGGAAGGGAACAAACTTCCGGTTGAGAGGAATAAATTTCAGAGTTAAGGCACAGCATGGAGACTGCAGTGACAGGTGCATTCCACGCTGCCTGCGAGACCTTCAATGTCCTCACTAATAACTCATGTGAAGTGAAGGATGTGTAACTAATCTTATTACGGGGTGAGGAACGACTAAACATTTCAACTTTTATTAAAACAGGTGGCATATATGCCATTTTTCGCTGTCTGGATGCTGCAGCACATCAGAGCCCGCCCAGGAGAGGCGTTGATCTTAAGACCAGATTAACAGAGTAGCCAAGTTCAAGGCCAGGTAGGGAGGCTCTCAGAGGCAGAAATCACAGGGCATTCATGAAATGGAGATGGGGTCACCCTTCCCCGCTCTGTCTCGTCCAGGGAGGTCCGGTCGCCCTACCCAAGAACTGTGCCAGGGCAACCGGCCATATCATGCAGAGACTCAGACACAACGGGGAGAGCTGGCATCCGGCTCTCCCCTAAGCTCAGCTGACCATCAGACTAGTGGAACCAATCATGTCCTAGAATATACTACAATCCATAATGTGTAAGAAAGAGAAGTGAGAAGGGGAGGGAGAGAGAGAGAGAGAGAGAGAGACAGACAGAGAGAGAGACAGAGACAGAGACAGAAAGAGAGAGAGAGAGAGACAGAGACAGAAAGAGAGAGAGAGAGAGAGAGAGAGAGAGAGAGAGAGAGAGAGAGAGGAGATACAGAACCCGCCATGGAGGCGGGCCAGGGGGAGGGAGGTGGGGACATTGGTGATGGGAGATGGGTGGAGGGATGGGTGTTGGAACACTGTAGAACCAAAACTCAAACATGAGCATCTTGTAATTGTCTATCTAAAGGTGGTATAAAATAATTTAAAAAAATAATAAAACTGGTGGCATATAAATAAAAACCTACTTCAGAAATTTCCTTCAAACAATACCTCAATTATTGACCACAGCAAATATGAAAGTATAACTAAGTTGTTTACCTCTTTAACTTACATAAACAAGAGAAACTCTTATTTCCTAGAGTTCTCACCTACTACAAACATACTAAGAACAGTACTCACACACATAAAGGCTATAGAGGGCCGGGAGATGACTCACAGGGTTGGAGTCCATGTTTTCAATTGCTTTTAATGTAGGTAGGACTCAGGATCTCAAGCCCTGAAACCACATGGCCCCCTGGGATCACCAGAGGTGAGTATCCTCCATAAACAAAACACGCTGTAAACGGTCCTCACACCTAACCCAATTTCTCTTTCATCTCCACAGTATTCCTTTAGCTCATGTTTTCCTTTCCTGGAGTATGATCACGAAGAGTCTGAGAGACAATACAGTGGGGGGGGGCGCTTGCCTTGCATGCAGCTGACCGAGTTAATGCCCAGTACCCCATCTGGTCCCCCGAGCTCCACCAGGAATGATCCCTAAGCACAGAGCTAGGAGAAACCTCTGGGCACAACCAAAGCTTGTGGGCTGAAAACAAAGGAAAACAAACAAACTATACTATGAAATCCTCCCTGAATTTCCAGACTATTGGCCTGCCTATATAATTCCAACTCAAGACTTCAACACTAATTCGTGGTGAGTTTCTGGCCTATCCAGGTTCCGTGGCTCTAAAGAACCCCCATAGACACTGAAATTCCTAAAGGAAAAAACAGCCAACCCTCCCTCTGTGTGTCCCAGGTCTCTGAGGCGAGGGCAACTGCACACGCCAGGGCAATCAGCAGAGTGGCGCGGCTGCTTTACCGTAGGCCTTTAGAGAGGAGCCTTCCTCTCTCTGGAGATCTTCCAGCCACACCCGGAGCACCGTGGAATCTGCATTCCAGAGCAGGTCATTGACCTAGGACGGAAGAGGACCGATGATTAGTCTATTTAACAATGTGTATGGCGGCTGAATACCCTACTCCCGCAAAACTGAAAACCTGCAGTTGATGGTTAAGTGAAAATTACTAACCCACAATGTCATTAAATCATTGTGTGGAGCATGCAATCATATAAAAGAACTAGGAATTTCTAAGAGCTTCTGTTAAAAATATATCTTACAAAGATAACACAGGCGAGGGAGCTGCGGAAGCGTTAAGAGGCAGGCCCTTGAGAACTGGTGGACAGATGAGCTGACCACAGTGGGGGCTGGGGACCAGCTGGGGCAGGAGGACACTGGGTGTGTGCTGGATCCCGGCATGTATGAAGCCTCTACTTTGGGCCGTAGCAGATGCAAACCTTCTCCACGAAGGTCCTCCAAATCTGACAGTGAGGCAATGCAGGCTCCTACCTTCACCTCATCTTTGCAGAAAGGAAGTGTAAACTGCCCATGGAGAAGTCCGTTTTTCTCAAAAACACAACATCCTGCTGGTTGGGTTTATCCTGCGTAGATGCAATCAAACTGCCGGAGGGGTCTGAAAGTAAACCCAGAGTGTCAGAATATCCAAAAGCTCTTATCTGGCTGGCAGGGGGAAACTGGAAATGCAGCAGCAAACCAAATTCCCAACAAAAACAAAATCCCTGCATCCATTCAAGAACGTCCACGAGTCCCCGTGGACCGCTGCAGAAGCAGTCACTAGGGCAGGACCATCTGCCCCTACAGAGACAAATGTGACAGCCCTGGCGTGACTTGTTTCCTGGAGTGGAAGGGGCCACCCTAGGGTGCTCAGGCCTTCCTCCTTGTTCTTGTACGATCACTCCTGGCAGTGCTCGGGACACGACATGGAGTGTAGGGGATAAAACCCAGGTAAGCTACATGTAAGGCAAGCATTCTACCTGCTGTAAAACCAACACATTCGTCATTCCAAGTTTAATGTCCGACAAAACCACACACCTTCTCCTTCAATCACATTGTTTTAGGAAGTGTCTCATCCTCAGAGAGGAGTTTCTGGAGACCTCTAAATACACTGGACACACCACCTCACCTCACTGACTCGTGTGTGTCTCTAGAGTTTCCATGCAAATAGAGCTGTCCACCTCCAGTCAGGACATGACAGATCACAAGCAGCATGTGACCTACTGAGAGGCTCTGAACCAAGCGCCGACTCACCCCCAAACGAGGCTACAAGGTTCCGAGCAAGCAGAATCCCCCAAGGGTGGGTGACTGTGCAGTGGAGAGCAACACTTCTCCTGCTTCTCACCCAAGCCCCCTTGCTCCACAGACCCCTGCAGACGTCCCTGTAAGCATCATTTCTCTCCCACCCAATGACTCCAGACAGGTCCTGCCCAGAGCCTACAAACTGTGTGGGCCTAAGAATGGTAAGAACTGAGGAGGGTCAGAGAGACAGCACAGAGGGTAGGTGCTTGCCTTGCACATGGCTGTCCGGGTTTCATCCCCAGCACATGTGGTTCCCGAAGTCCTGCCGGGTTGTAACCCATGAGCACAGAGCCAGCAGTAAGCCCTGAATGCAGCTTGGTGTGGCCCAACACCACCACCTCCCTACCCCCAAAAAAGAGAACTGAGGAGGCTGGGGAAGAAAACTGAAAAGCTGGTAAACAGGTTTTGTATGCAGGAGGTTCCAATACATGATGCTGAAGCACTGCTAGGTGTGACACAGACACACATACACACAGACACACAGACAGAGACACACACACACACGAGGAGCAGCTCAGAAGCTACATGTCACACACACACACACACACACACACACACACACACACACATACATACATACAATAAGTAGCTCAGAATCTGCTGTGCAAGATTAATTCAGATTCAGAGAACTAATGGAAAATTATAAAGGCTCCAGCCAAATGAGGAAAACAGGATTCTTTGGTGTTGACGTTCCACAAGTAACAGTTAGCGCCATCCCTAAGGCTTTTTGTCCCACTCACTTCCAAGCCAGAGCCGGTCCCAGTCCCGCCACAGGCTCACTGGTTGACTGTAAGGCAAACTCCCGATTCCACACTCTGACCTTCCGGGCCCCTGGAGACCAGAAACACTCTTAAAGTACTCAGACAAAATACTGTCAAGCCAAAACTTACAAACAGCCAATAAATGGAACAATAAAAGGCACCCCCTGGGCATATGATCATTATTTTAGACTTAGTATAAATGATCCCCAGCTGCAGGAAGCTGGGCCAGAGGCCTTCAGAGCTCATTTAATTTTTAGCTCATGAGTCACTAACATCTAAAAGAGCAGGTCTTCACTTCACTTAAAGAGAAAAACCCTCAAAGCAAAAGGAAGAAAAGCGTTCCTGAAACAGTAAGATCAATTTTGTGTTTAAGAGCATCTATTTCCATTACCTGTATCCGGGCACACAACACTCACAGCAAAAAACTGGCCATCACCACGCCAAGTCACCTGTGGTCTGTGGTCATCCCAGGGCAACGCAGACTCGTGCTGAAGGCAGAAGAAACACAACGGTAGCAGGCGGGGGAAAGGACCCACACTGAAAAAGCTGCAGGCTGTGACATTTCTACCTTTGGGTAGGGCCTCAACTAGCCCGGAAACCAGCTCCCAAGAACACCTTACCCAAAAAGGGAATTTTCTACAGAAGTTTTCTTAGACCCAGAAATAACCAAGAAAAAGAATCGGGCTTCAAAGAAACAGGGGCATGGTGGACCAAGTCGGGGCTGTGTACATCATCACAGACACTGTTCCGGTGCGTCCCCCACCAGCCCGGCTTACCACGTGGCCCTGAAAGGCCGCCTGCCTGCCTTCTGATCCGTGGAACTGGGTCTCCTTCTTGCCCCATCCAAGAGTGACAAACTTACCTAGAGAACAGTTGGTTGAGAACACACATGGCAACCAATAAATGAATAGAGCAATTTCGTTTGCTAATCTTCAGAGAGCTCATCAGACTCTCTGAGACTGCTCAATAAACTGGTCAGCAGTCAAGACTCATAAATCCTACCCTGCTACATGCAGCTGTGATTATAAAGAACTGAAAAGCCGTCTAGCAGAGGAGCCTACTCCACAGATGCTAACAAAGTCAACTCTCCGAGTCAAAGAGGAACCCAAGCAAACAAACTGGGCTAAAGACAAGGGAATCAACCCAAACATCCAACTACTGATGAATGATGAGTAATCGTGGTATATTTACACAACAGAATACTATGAAGCTGTACAAAAGGAGGAAATCAAGCAATCTGCCCATTATGTTGATGGAAATGGAGGTCATCATGCCAAGAGAAGTCAGGAGAAGGACAGACACAGGATAATCTCTCTCATGTGGGATATAAAGATGCACAGTGCAAGAACAACCAATGGCCAAAACCATCAGAATTAGAGAGTTGGTCCCACTAAGTCAGCAGGAGGTGGGGCGGGTGGGGTGAGAGAGATCTTGAGACACTTAGGAGGGGATCTGGCACCCCTTTGGCAGGTGTGTTGTTGGAATAATGAATGCAGGAAACAATCATTAATGGTATTGCAAATCACAGCACCTCAATAAAAACAAAGAGAGCTATAGTTCTCTGAGATATAATTTTGAGTGTATCGCAAGAAAATGATCCAACCTGGTAGAAAATTCAAGTCACAGATTGTTTCAATAAACACTACTCACTTTCACCAAAATCATCCTGGTGGATTTGTTGTTCCATGATTGGCTCAAAGTCTTTCGTCATCATAATGAGGGTCTGCTGACCTTAAAGGAGCACAAAGAACAATGAGTTTGTTTTCATGTAACGCGAATCTGTCATTCCCTAAATATCTATGGCATTGAAAGGTAAAGAAGAGCCACTCAGAGTCAGGACAGGGCAGACAGGCTACTTAAAACATTCTGATTCACTTAAGAATAATGTAGCGTTGGGGCCAGAGACACAGTACAACAGGTAAGGTGTTTGCCTGGCACATGGCCAACTGAGGCCCATGAGTTCCGCCAGAGCTTGTAGAACCAAGGTACTGCCGGTGTGACCCCCAAAAAAAGTAAAAGCAATACAACAAACATTTAGGTTAAGATATCATTATTCCCAACTATTTAGGTATGAAAACTAACCTAAACATTCACACAGTCTGGGTGAAACAGTACAGGAGGTAATTCTTGGCCTTGTATACTGCTGACCCCAGCACGATTCCCAGCACCACAGACGGTCTCCTGAGACAACCAGGTGCTATCCCTAAACATCACTGGCTGGACCCCAAACAAACAGAAATCACATTGCCCTCCTCCACCAACTTCAACACTTTAGTCACCAAAGTATCTCTTCAAATACACACTTCACTGAGATGCAAATTGAAGAAAAGTCATCTGGATTAGGAGAAAGGGGGAAGAGCAGTGTGTAAAAGCAGGTAAGAGCTCTTAAAAGAGTTGCCAGAGCAGGGCAGGAGAGAGAGCACAGCGGGAGCCAGGCAGGACACATGCCTTGCACAGTTAACCCGGATCTGAGCCCCAGCACCACATACAGTCCCTGAGCACCACTGGGGAAGGCGCAAAAACAAGCTGTAAGAAGCACCTTTAGTGTTTACATAGTAATCCCTTCACTAAAGTCAGATTAACAGAATCTTGCTGGTGGGCCAGAGCAATAGTGCAGTGGGGGAGGGCATTTGTCCCCACACATAGCAGACCCGAGTTCAATCCTTGGCATCCCATATAGTTCCCGCACACTGACAGAGTAATTCCTAAGTGCAGAGCCAGGAGTAACCCCTAGCATCACTAGGTGTGACTCAAAAGCAAAAAAAAAAAAAAAGAAAAGAAAGAAAGAAAAGATATCTTGCTGGCTAGATGCAATCAATGAAAGCGGGAGGCTCCAGGTTGGCCCTACAGAGCTACAAAAACGCTGCTGACACTTGACTCTTCCAGGTTCTACAACTGTTCCCCATTCTCCAATGAACATACATAAAATCTTTTTAAAATATTAAAAAGTAAAATAAAAAAGAAGCTTTGGTACATCTACACAATGGAATACTATGCAGCTGTTAGGAAAACTGAAGTTATAAAATTTGCATATAAATGGATGGACATGGAGATTATGTTGAGTGAAATTAGCCAGAAGGAGAGAGACAGATACAGAATGACTGCATTTATTTGCATGACATAAATATATACGTACATATTATGATACCAATATCCAAGGTCAAGTGAAACATGTATCAGGAGGTTTTGTCAAAGGTGGAAATTATCACAAACGTGTGGGGAGTCAGAGGCTAGGTAAGACAGAAAATGGAACAGTGTGCTAATAATTGTCGAAAGTACTAATACCAACCTAGAACTGAGCATTAAATACAGGCAAAAAGATACACATGACAACCCTTTAATGTATGTTCTGTAATCCATAGTCTGGAGGGAAGGAAAAGAGAAAGAGAGAGAAAGGGAAAGAAATAAAGAACCTGCCATGGAAGAGGGCTGGGGAGGGGGGGGGGAACTGGGGACGTTGGTGGTGGGAGATGGGCACTGGTGGAGGGATGGGTGCTGGGACACTGTATGACCAAAACCCAAATATGAACTTTTTAATTGTCTATCTTTGTAATTGTATATCTCACAGTGGTATAATACTTAAAAAATAAAAGTAAAATAAATAAAGAAATAAAATAAGCTTAAACACACACATTCCTTATGAAGATGGGCAAACTGCACAAAGAAACTTTTGAAACCTAATCGTCCTGATAAGTTAAGCTTAGTCGGCTGTCAGGACCGTGTTTCAGATACACCATCAGTTCCAGCGACACGCTCACCTGTAACCAGAAGCACCAGCTCTTGGTCTGGACTCCAGCTCATAACTTGGATACCGCTGGCAACACTTCCGACACATTCCAGCTGATACGGAAACAGGAGAGGAGATTTCAAAACAGTGTCTGGGGAATCCACTGGGAACTTAATCAGAAGAATTAACAGCAGAACAATATTCATCTGGTGCCAGGAGGGCTGGGCATGACAGAGCACAGGAACCAGGCATGCCGAGAGGCTCGATCCTTCCCCACAGTTCCCTCATGAGGAAAAGATGATTTTTGTCACTAAATAATCTTGGCCAGAAATCTACATGCACAGGATGGCACCGGGATTCCTATCCTGAAGACCCTGAGAAGTTTCCAGCATGACAGACAGCAACTAAGTGGAAAAGCCCAGCAATCTGGAAAATTCTACCAAACACTGCCCTTGTAAAAAAGTGAATTTTTCATGTGAGAAATAATAAGTAAGTTATACGTGATAAGTTCTGCCATTCCGCTCCATGAACTGAGTAAGGTTTGTTTGATTCTTAATTTATTTCTTATTTTAGTTTTGGGGTCACACTCAGTGATGCTCCCGGCTCTGCACTCAGCAACTACCCCAGAGAGTGCTTGGGGGACCGTATGGGACAGCGAGGATCGAACCCGGGCAAGGTGCGCAAGGCAAGTGCTTTGCCCACTGTTCTGCTCTCAGCCCTGAGGGTAAGGTTGACTATGACTCTAAATAGCAAAGGTTAAAGTGACGATGCAGAGCACCGGGGTCAGAGCCCCTCTGACAGCTGCATTACTCTGACTACTAAAAAGCATGACTCAATGTCTCCTTCTGAAGATTGAGAAAAAAAAATCTTCTCATAAAGGTGTAGTCAAGAATAAAATTTAAAACAAAAAAAAAATTTTGTTTTAGGGTCACACTTGGCAACACTCAGGGATTATTCCTGGCTCTGCATTCAAGAATCACCCCTGGCGGACTCAGGAGACCATTCCTGGTGTCGGGGATTGAACCTGGGTCAGGTGTACGTAAGGATAAGTGCCTTATGACTGATTTGGTCAGTGTTGGCTGCTTTGCTATCACACCAGCAACGTAACCCTGTGACACAGTCGACACTGACAATAGCACAATAGTTGGGGCCTGAGCAAGAGCACAGCACGTGGGGCCCCTTGCCTGGCACAGGGCCATCCCAGGTTCAACTCCTGGGACCTCTAACGGTCCCCACAGCCTGCCAGGAGTGATCCATGAGTGCAGTGCCAGGGGTCAGCCTGAACACAGCCAAGTGTGGCCCCAAGAAAAATACAGATAAAATACATAAGCCAGGTCTTCACACACGCAAGGCAAGTGCTCCCCGCTAAGCTCATAGCATGGCCCTGTAGCGAAGTTTTGTATAATAAGAATGCTAGTGATCTAAAGAGAAGTCATAGCATCTTATTGGTTATATTTTTTTATATTCATAGTATTTAATTGGTAAGAGATAAAATTTGCATTTTGCTTATTTGGAAATGCCTTTTTGTTAACCTGTATTTATTTTCCAGAAAAATGGAACTGATGATAATTTTTTATATCATACTGTATTTTAAATGTATTCAGCACTGTTGCTTTCATCAATAAATGCTCGAGTTTTGAGGTGCCTACAAGAGTATTCCACCCACATGGCAGAGCCTGGCAAGCTACCCTGTAGTATTTGACATGCCAAATACCAGTAACAAGTATAGACCTCATTCCCATAACCTGATGGAATGGTTTGAGGCGCTTTATGTTCCTGGAGCTGCAGATGCCCTTGGGCTATCTTGCATGTGACAGGACATATGGAGATGTTACTGGTGCCTGCTTGAGCTAATCGATGATCTACAGGAAGACAGTGATACAGTGACAGTGTAAGATGCTTAAACATGATGGTCCTGATTTTTCAAACTTCTGCACAAGGGACCTGTGGGAGGGCACAGGAGTCCACCTCCCGGGCTGCTCCCACCTACCTGGTGCGTGCTGAGATTGCAGAGAATGACGTCTCCCGAGGCTGTGGCCACACACACAGATTCCTGATCCAGCAGGTCCTGAACACCCGACAATGCGGCCACTTCCGTCCTCGGGCAGAAAACCTTCTGCCACTAGAGAAATTTCATTTCTCACCTTTCACCAAAGCAAGACAATAACAAATCAAATCAATCTACTTTCAAGGTCATTTCCGAAATCAAATATCTTTTAATGCTTCTCTAATTACATTAATACTTTCAAAGAGATAGTTTTCCTACGTTAAAGTTCAAACCTTCACTTGAGAACCGTCATACCACTATTTATGCTCTGTAACAATACTTAGGATATTTTTTTCCAAAAAAAAAAAAAAAAAAAGATGTTTTCTAAGCCTTATAAAAGGTTTACGAAAATGAGCCTTATAAAAATGTCTAATGATACTTGATGTTAAAAAATACCGTTTCCTGGGGCCGGAGCGATAGCCCAGCGGGTAGGGTGTTTGCCTTGCATGCGGCTGGCCCATGCCGCCCGGGTACGATCCCCAGCACCCCATATGGTCCCCTGAGCACCGCCAGGAGTAATTCCTGAGTGCAGAGCCAGGAGTAACCCCTGAGCATGGCCTGGTGTGACCCAAAAAAGCAAAAAAAAAAAAAAAAACAAAACAAACAAACAAACAAAAAAAAAAAACGTTTCCTAAGATTTCCAACAGAAAAGGGACAAAACATAATTATCTAAACTACATTATTCTGAACAAACACAATGATGTCTTAGTACCTGTATCATAAATCATAATGCACAGAAGAGAGAGAATAAGAACAGTGCGTGCCACAGAGGCAGACAGGGTCGGGGAGAACGGGTTACAGGGGTGGTGGGGAGGAATCTGGGGAAACTGCTGGTGGGAAATCTACACTGGTGGAGGGATGCGTGTTCTAACACTGTATGACTGAAATCCCAAATAAATGAATAAAATAAAAAGTATATTGATAAAAATAAAGTGCATTATTAAGGAAATATCCGTAAGGGAAGATATCAGAATGAATCCCAACAGTGTCCCGTATTCAGGATCCAGTGAGGGTCTGACGTAGTTCGTATGGGTTGGAGAGTGAAACAGGTTTCTAAAACTTCTACAGGCAATTTTCATCTGTCTTACTTGTTGAAAGCCACTATTATAGACAGTATCTACACTGTAATGGGGGAAAAGTAAAGTAGCCACAAAAAATTAAAATCAGAGTTTTATAAACTTTAATTGAGAAGAGAAGCCAAGTAAAAGGAGTCATGCCTAATATCAACATAAAGGAATGTACTGTATCACTGTCTTCCCATTCATCGCCGATTTGCTCGAGCGGGCACCAGTAACATCTCCATATGTCCTGCCTCATGCAAGTAGAGCCCAAGGGCACCTGCTTGCTCCAGGAACATAAAGAGCCTCAAACCATTCCATCAAGTCATGGGAATGAGGTCTATAATTGTTACCGGCATTTGGCATATCAAATATGACAAGGGTAGCTTGCCAGGCTCTGCCGTGCGGGTGGCATACTCTTTTTTTTTTTTTGCCTTTTTGGGTCATACCCGGCAATGCTCAGGGGCCACTCCGGCCCAGGAATGTACACTGCAAGGAAAATTAATCCAGTAAGATTTAAACACTGTCTGCTTCTTTAAGTCTGTGCTCTCCCTTGAACACAGATCTCACTTGCTTGTCTCTATTGCTTGCCTTTGCCAATCGGAGATGCCCATGTTCTCTCTTAAACGAGAACTTCCCTCTTTCTCTCGTCAAATTTGGGTCACACATGGTGATGCTCAGGGGGTTACTCCTGGCGGTGCTCAGGGGACCATAGAGGATGCCGGGGATCGAACCTGGGTTGGCAGTATTCAAGGGAAATCTCCCAACTGCTGTACGATGGCTCCCTCCTCAAATATTTCTAAGTTTCAATAAAAATTATCTTGCTTCGCACACACACACACACACACACACACACACACACACACATACACACACACACAGGAAATAGCATGAGGGAAGGTAATCTGGAAGCAGGTAAGCCCAGGGTCATGCCAAGCACAGGTATTTTCCACTAATAACCTACTTCTCGTGCCAGCGTTGACTTCAATCAGTCCATGCTCTGAGCCAATGAGCACGGTCCCCTGTTCAGTTCGGAGAGTGAAGCACTGAGGCTTCCCTGGAGCCTGAATGTCCCGAAACTCCAGCGCACGAAGTAACTTGAGGTTTCTCATGATGATGATTCCTGAAAGAAACATGTTTTTTTTTGTTGTTTGTTTTTAATTTTTTTTTATTTTTACAATTACAAAGATATACAATTAAAAAGTTCATATTTGGGTTTTGGTCATACAGTGTTCCAGCACCCATCCCGCCACCAGTGCCCATCTCCCACCACCAACGTCCCCGGTTCCCTTCCCCCTCCCCCAGCCCCTCCTCCATGGCAGGTTCTTTTATTGTGAAAGAAACATGTTTAACTACAACTCCACGTCGTTTATTGAGATTTCCTTAGGGGTATAGTTGCTGTGCCTAAGTGACGTTACAGTTGGCAATTACACAAACCACACGGTTCTTAATGGTATCTTAATCCAAGGCGAATTCTTGGATTCACCTTGAGATTTCATACACATGGCATCAAAAGTATAAAGGCAAACTAAACCTTACACTACACAGCAGGTAACAGGAAGGGTAATAGCAACAATACGGCAAACAAGGACTAACGGGAAGGTGAAACAACACAGGTGAGGAAGAGTCTCAGGCAGGCAATGGTTTTGCAAGCTTTGGTGACACTTATGATTACTGACTTCCAGGAATTTTGAACCTATACTATACCTTGAAGGATTTTTGTTTCCTTTGGGTCACACCCGGCAATACTCAGGGGTTACTCCTGGCTCTGCACTCAAGAATTACTCCTAGCAGTGCTCGGGGGACTATATGGGATGCTGGGGATAGAACCCGGGTCGGCCGGCGTGCAAGGCAAATGCCCTCCCTGCTGTGCTATCGCTCCGGCCCCCACCTTGCAGGTGTTTTAATCATTTTAATCATTGAAAGATTTGTTCAACACCTTGCAGGTGTTTTAATCATTGAACAAATCCTAAAAGAGAAAGCACACTCCGGGGCAACACCACCAAGAAAAAAGGCTTAGTACAACTGCACTAAGCCAAGAAAAAAAGGCTTAGTACAAGAGAAACAACTGCATCCCTGCAGGCAAACCCTCTCCGAACCTTCTATCGCCTTCTTGATCACTTGATTACTTGAACTTTCTATCGCCTTCTAACATGCATTAATAGGTTCGCTTTTAGTGGGGTGGTTCACCACCGCAAGGAACTCCCGAGGCTGGGCAAGTACGCAACAGGCAGAGTTTAAGGCAGGCCAGCGGTCAAGCCACTCTCCAGTCATGGGAGAGATGGACAGTACCTAGGTCCGCGCCTCCTCTCCTGGGGCGCTTAACACTCACCTGCGCGGTACCTAGATCCGCGCCTCCTCCCCTGGGGCGCTTAACACTCACGGGCGCGGTTCTCTGAAGAGCCCTGGTCAGCACTGCGTCTGCCCTGGTCCTCCCGTCCACGCTCAGCTAGTGGACCCGTGCCAGACCGCGCTGGTGCACGTGGACCTCTATGTCCGCGACTTCCGAGCCTCTCCGACCCGTACAGGATTCCTAGCTGCTGGGACCCTAGGCCCCGGGGACAAAGGTCACTGGCTGGTGCAGCACAGAGGGGCAGCAGCAGAGATGACAACAGAGAGGGAGCCCAGCAATAAGCACGCTGAGTGGCGCAGGAGTGACGTCGGAAGACGGAGGGGAGTGGCTTCTATGGCCCCGCCCCCTTAGCGTCTCTGTCAGCCTATTATATTCTAGTTTATCTCTGACGTCGCGTTCAAAAAGTCATCATCTGTTCCAGTAGGCGGAGCGTGCTACGACATAAGCAGGCGCCGGAAACAAGGCCCTCGTGGGGGACGTCCTCCCTTCCGGGTAGGCGGGGGCAGCGGCGCCGGAGGTCGCCATGGCTACGGAGCCGGTGCCTACGGAGCCCGCTGCTCCTTCGGCTGGTAGATCGTTACTTCACTCGCTGGTACAAAGCTGGTAGGTGGGGACGGATGTCGGCCTCTTCTTGATCTCTTTGGCCTAAAGCTGTAGGGACAGGTCTTAAGCCTGATGGCGTTCCCGCTTTAGCAGGGGGAGGATTGACGGTTGCAGTGCCCTGGTGGCCTGGAAGGCGGCAGAGTGTATTCTGGAGCGGGGAGGGCATGCACGTTCCAGGGTGGGTTGCTTAAGGGCCCACGGTGATCCTTCGACTCTAAGGTGTGGCCCGCTAGGTTGGCAAGGTCTCCTTGACTGTCGGATTTGAGGGACTCGGCGTGAAATCAATTCGAAACTCCGGTGGAGGTGGTAGAAATGGCAAAAGGGTAAATTACAATAGAGAATTATTTACATAAAGCGGAATTTAGGATTAGCCTCTGATCTTTTAAATGTGCCGGTTAGATGTAGGTATCCTGAGTGGGGAAGAAAGTTCAAATGCAAGTGTAAGCCGGGTTCAATCCTGGGCACAGCGTGCTACCCTGAGCTCTGCGGTGGAGCCAGCCTCTGCCAGCAAGAGCCTTGAGTGGCCCCTGAGCATAGCCAGGTGCCCTTCTGCCCCTCAAAGAAAGTAAAACAGAAGTTGATATCCTGATCTACTGTGGACACTCCGTATTAGTGGTTGTGTCATCATCCAGATCCTTCTCCAACTCCTTACTCTTTCCTTCAGAATCAGCCACGTACTCACTTCAAAAATAAAAGTCGCATATTTTAGAGTGATCCGATTTTCCCAGTTTGACCAGGACTGTGGTTAAACTCCTGTTTCTCCAGAAATCCTAGATTTTCTGCTCTAACAGCAGGGCAAACAAGGACGACGTGATCACTTTAAAATAGCCCAGGAGCCGGAGGACAGCACAGCGGGTAGGGCACTTGCCTTGCATGCCGAGAACCTAGGTTTGATCCCTGGCATCCCATCTAGTCCCCAAGCACTGCCAGGAGTAATTCCTGAGTACAGAGCCAGGAGTAAGCCTTGAGCATCGCCGGGTGTGACCTGAAGAGATAATAAATAAGTAAAATAGCCCAGAAAAGCATGCTATTGCATAAAGATGGCATTCCTTAATTGCTTTTTTTTTAACAAGAGAAATGAGTGTACTCATTTTATAGTGAGGATAAAATGAGACTGGAACAAAAGCTTAATTAATTAACCAGTGACTGAATGAGTGATCTTCCTGGACTAGGGTCCTCTTCTGGGCTTGAAACTCTTGAGGGATAGCTCTGTAAGTGAAGGATAGCAGTGATTGGCATGCATCCAGTATTCATAAATAGCTCCGAACCAAGAAGTGCCACACAGCAAGAGTAAATAATGGATTCAACAACCAACAACTCATTTATTCTTATAGATGTCAAAGGAAAACCCAATGAGGACCATTGCTATACTACAGCATTCTAACCGGTAAGCCAACTGGGAATTTTAAGTTACCACCAAAAATTTCTTTTCTGATATTATGGCCAGAGATGGTGAGAGTTTGAACAAACATTCATTAAATGACTAACTTTTTACTGCGTTGAAATTATATTGTCAATGATAAGAGTTTGGTTAACAAGAACAGAACTTTCACCCATTCTGAACTTTTACTCAATCATCCAAATGGTGGACCATGCTCAGAGCCTAGTGCTTGAGGTAACTAGTCCAACCCTGACCATGGAATGGCCTGAGTCCATGGAGTGGGCACAGAGGCATAGATGGTGTCTGAGCATACTGGCATGATTGAGACACTTAACTTCCGTCTGAGTGTTCCCTAAAGACCTTTCTGGAAGGAAATGGGTTCCCTCATAGATTATATATTTATACTCTAGTGAAAGAGGCAAGTGGGAAGGGCTGTGGAGATGATAGTTTGACTAAAGCAATGTTAATTCAAATGACGGTAGACCAGTAGAACTACTCTGATGGGAAGGAGAATGTCCGAGCTGTAACCCAGGACCACCTTTTACTCTGTAGAATATGTGTCATCACACTGGCAGAATCTCATCCAGTTCTTCAAAGTGGAAAGACAATTAAGAGCATTTCCTACCAAATCAGCACCAACTGCAGCAGACTTCAGAACAAGGTCTCCGGGAAATTTAAGCGGGTATGTTCCTGTCCTTCTCTGCTCGATCCTGTCCGTCTTGATGGGCCCAGTTAGCCTGAAGAGCCGTAATGTACACACAGCACGCCCCTGGCAACTTGGGGTACTGATTTTAAGGATTCTTGAATCATGAAGTCTTAATACCAAAAGATGAGATATTTCAGGAGGTACAGTATCTGTCACAATAGGGCCTTTCTCCACATCATGATTCTCCCCAGGATTGAGGACAGAGAAAGCAGCCTTTGAAAGGAAATGTTAATAGCTGTGTAACAGGATATTTCTATTTTGTTATTATTAGTAGTATTATTAGTATTATTTTGCTTTTTGAGTCACACCCAGCAATGCTCAGGGGTTATTCCTGGCTCTGCATGCAGGAATTACTCCTAGGAGTGCTTGGGGAACCATATGGGATGCCGAGGATCGAACCCAGGTTGGCCATGTGCAAGGTAAACTCCCTACCTGCTGTGCTTTCTCTCTGGCTCCAATTATTTCAAGTTCTAGTAATTTTTCAAGTTCCAGGTGGGGCTGCGCCATCACAGATCAACAAATCAGCTTTTAGGTGCAGATGCTAGATGGTGCCACATGTCTGGTACAGGTTTAAACAAATGATAATGTCAGGGCCTAATCCCTTCCTCAAAGATCATCTCTATGTCAAACATTGTAGAGAGGGGTCTGGAATTAAGAAATACATCTAATGGATGTATATTCATGGGGAGAATCACATAATTTCAAGCCATGTGCTTGATGCAACTAGATGGTATCTCCAGTACCCACAAGGTCCTTCTTCATTCTTCTCTGCACCAGAGTAATCTTAAAGTGCTCCATTCTCAGTTTTACTAAGAGAATCTTACTGGCCCACCTTTTGGAAAGGTCAGCATAACCTATCCTTTGATCTTAACAGATCTGATTTCTAAAACAGTGGTCCCAACGTAGCCAGGCTTACTTTTTGGTAAATTCTAGTTTGTCCCCTGCTGGGATCTGTGGGGGTTGAGAGAATTATGCCCAAACTAGGTAGCATTGAATTCATAGTAGAAATATATTTCAAGAGTTATCAATTTAGAGTCAAACTGACTCCTGTAACTGCCACACCCTCCATCAGTGTTTACACAACAGAGAGATCTCTTTAGCATGAACCCTGGCTTAAAGACATATAAATAGGGGCTGGATGATAGCACAGCGGGAAGAGCGTTTGCCTTGCACACAGCTGACCAGGGTTTGATCCCGGCATCCCATATGGTCCCCTGAGCACTGCCAGGAGTAATTCCTGAGTGCAGAGCCAGGAGTAACCCCCTGAGTATTGCCAGATGTGACACAAAAAGCAAAATTTTTTTAAAACTTAAATAAAATAAAGGATCCTGATATCTGCACGCCTGATAGAAAAGTTTCTGTACTGATGTAGATGCTTCACTTACTGAGCTCCTACTGAGCGTTCCTCATGAGGCTCTCACTGTTCTATACTTCCCTTTGTAAGCCTTCAGTCCCTTACTAACATTTCTTATCATTAGTGCTTTTTACTTGCTCAGGAAATACATACTTAGAAAACTAGACCATTTTATATAATTATAATTACATAAATTATTAATGAAACTTTTATGATACTTAAAATTCTTAAAAAGACTAAGTAAAATCATTAAGTTCTTGTGAAGATTCTGTGGTAAATCTCAATCAAAAATAATGGCCTAATTGTTACTGGAGTCAAAGGAAGAACACGAACCTGTTTCAGTGTTTTCGTGGATCTTAGGACTTACTCAAAACACTTGACACTGACTCAGATAGAGACCCACCTTCTGGGATGAATGCCCAAAGCTGAAAAGCTGTCTTCCTGTTCATCATCGATTTACTCGAGCGGGCCCCAGTAACATCTCCATATGCCCTGTCTCATGCTAGTAGAGCCCAAGGGCATCTGCTTGCTCCGGGAACATAAAGAGCCTCAATCCATTCCGAATGAGGTCTATAATTGTTACTGGTATTTGGCATAGCAAATACAACACGGGTAGCTTGCCAATCCTCCGAAAAGTGGGAGTATTGGGGACCGAGATGATGCAGTGGATAAGTGCTTATCTTACTGGCAGCTGACCCAGGTCAGTCCTTAGCACCCCATATGGTCCTTCATGGACCACGAGGACTCATCTCTGAGCACAGAGTTAGGAGTAAGCCCTGAGCACTGCTGGGTGTAGCCAGGAAAAATAAAGTCGGGCTGTTGCACTGCCTAGAAGGACCCCATGAGGAGTAAAGCCTGTGTCACGGTGTCTGAATGTTGTCTAGCGGCTTGCTGGGAAAGGGTCAGGCATCTTGAGTTAAATACCATGTTCACCACAGGAAACTGTCCCGGGAAAGAACCACACAAGTCATGTCTGCTTCTTCCTCAAAAGCCTCCTCAGGACTCTCACCAAAGCCGCCCCACACGCAGTCAAACAACGGATCACACAAACACTGTCGGGCGCTTTGCCGGGTCCCCCGACAGTGCCGGGAAGCGAAGTTCCCTTCTACCTCCGAAGCCGGCGAGGAACGGATGAAAACTCAGGAATCCGATGCAGTTTTAAAAGGCTTTACTTATCACAGGTTCAGGCAAACAAATCAGCAAAAAGGAAAAACCCGATGCTTAGGATTCCAGGCTAGAACCCCAGCCACGTGTAGGCCAAGATGGCGACCACCACGTGTAAAAGCTTCCAAGGGGAATGAACGCTCACAAGGAGAGATTCCACAAAGAAGAAGGAAGGGAGAGCGGGAACTGGCTAGTTTATATCCCTGTAACTCAGACCTTCCTCCCACTGTTATGGAAAGCAGGGAGGGTCCAATGCCCTTAGGTAATCCCTCCCTGCACCTCACCTAGGGCCTTTACTGTGCTAATGTTTTGAGCCGAAATCTGCTTAGGAATGCTTTTGTAGTGTAGAGAAGGGGGTTTCTGAGATGGCATGTCTCTGTACCTTGACCAACACCAATGCCAGTTAAATATTTCTCCAAGCCTTCACAAGTCTCCTCTACTTCATTGTAGTTTTATATTTTAGTTGCCTTTGAGTATATCAGGGAGCCATGCTTGTTTGCTTGGAAGCAAACAGCATTTCTCTCTGGTCTAATTACTTAGGTGTCCTACGTGGCCAGGCTAATATGCTGGTAAGATCTAGCTAGTCCCACGATGATTGTGATAGCATGGGAGAATATTTATACCAGCTAGTACAGCATACATGGTCGGATAAACTGCCACATTTAGACTACCCCTTATCTACGGAGTGATTTGCGGGGAGGCAATCCAGAGCAGATGCAGCGGCCCTTAGGAGTCCTGCAACAAAACACAACACCCAGCCCAGCATTCCAGCAAACCACAGTGGAATATACACTGAATTCGAATCTGTCTGGGTTATAGGGAAATGGGTTAATAGATGCTACTCAACACTTTTCTCTTGAGGTTGGAGAAGGATGGTAGGCGTGGCGCTTGCCTTGAACCCAGGCACAGAGCTGGGGTAAACCCTGAGCAAAACTTAGTGTTGCCCAAGAAACAAAGACAGAAGAACAAAAACTTGTCTCTGATTTCAAATTTTTTCTCAGCACTTTTTCAAAGTATTAAAACACCCCCCCACCCCCAAACAGGGCAGAGAGATCGTACAGTGGTAGGGTGCTTATCTTACACACAGCTCATCTGGGTTTAATGCCTGGCACCCACCTTGTCCCCAAGCCTGCCAGGAGTGATTCCTGAGTACAGAGCCAGGAGTAAATCCTGAGCACCACTGGGTGTGGCCCAAAAAGAAAAAAAAAAAGAAAATTAGACCAATCTACAAAAGTCTTGGTGATTTACCCTAAAAACGATTTATGATTTTCTAATATAAAAATGTAGAAGGGGCCGGAGCGATAGTTCAGCGGGTAGGGGTGTTTGCCTTGCATGCGGCCGGCCTGTGCCGGCCTGGGTTCGATCCCTGGCATCCCATATGGTCCCCCGAGCACCGCCAGGAGTAATTCCTGAGTGCAGAGCCAGGAGTAACCCCTGAGTATTGCCGGATATGACCCAAAAAGCTAAAAAAATAAAAAATAAAAATGTAGAAACCTCATGAAAGTGACAGGCAACAGTATTGCTGCCATACTGAAATGTTGCACGGCAGAGCCTAGCAAGCCTCCCATGTCGTATCTGATATGCCAGATACCAGTAACAATTATTGACCTCATTCCCATGACCTGATGGAATGGTTTGAGGCTCTTTATGTTCCTGGAGCAAGCAGGTGCCCTTGGGCTCTACTAGCATGAGACAGGACATATGGAGATGTTACTGGTGCCCGCTCGAGCCAATCGATGATGAACGGGAAGACAGTGATACAGTGATACAGAAATGTTGAAATTTACATTACTGTGAACTAACTTACTTTGCTCTATTTAAAGTATACACCCCTCCTTTATAGTTTATAAAATACATTCTTCCTCTCTAACCTTCCAATTATTATGTATTTGGTGTGGTATTCACCCTCGAGACTAGCCCTGGCACATAGCAGGCACCAGTTATACAAATGTTTAAGTCCCGACTTTATTGTGTGTTGGGGGGGAGGTGTTTCTTTTAGGGCCACACCCAATGATGTTCAGGGGTTACATCTAGCACTGCACTGGGATGTTACTCCTCAGAGGCTTGGGGGCCACATGGGTTGACCAGGATTGCACCCTAGGTCGACCATGTGCACGGCAAACACCCTACCCGCTGTACTATCACTCCAGCCGCTGTGCTCAAGTCATTTTTATTTAAAACACTGTTCTAGGAACATATCCTGCTATAACTCTAAGGGTTTTCTTCCTTTCAAAAGAAATGTAAAATGTATATTAAGTAACTCTTCCCTTTTATTACCCAGGGGGCACAGTTTCTAACAGAACTCGCACCTCTGTGTAAGATTTACTGTTCAGATGGAGAAGAATACACCGTGTCTAGGTGAGTTGTTTTGACCGTACCTTTGGAAAAAGGTAATTTTTTCCTTTTGCTCTATTTTTTGGGGTGTCATACCCAGCACTGCTGCTCAGGGGTTTCTCTTGACTGTGCACTCAGGAATGACTCCTGGCTGTGCTTGGGGGACCATATGGGATGCCGGGGTCAAATCTGAGTCGACCGCATGCTGGGCAAACGCCCTACCCTGTACTACAGATAGTACAGTACAGTACATTGCGACCTAAGGTGCTATCCCGGTACCACAGATAGTACAGGGTAAGGCGTTTGTACTGTACTGTCGCTCCAGCCCATTATTTTCCTTCCAAACAATTTTTGTCCTTAATAGTTGTGTCAGAGGACGGTTGATGGAAGTGAATGAAAACATTCTCCATGAGCCATCCATTCTTCAGGAGAAGGTAAGAAGCAGAAAGTATCATCCCGTTACGGTTCACGCTGGACCCTACTAAAAACTCTGTTTTCTTGCTAGCCATCCACCGAAGGCTACATTGCAGTTGTGTTGCCCAAATTTGAAGAAAGTAAGAGCATAACCGAAGGCTTACTAACACGGAAACAATACGAAGACGTCTTGTTGAAACGCACGGATGCCGCAGCAGCCACCTCCTGACTCTGCATGGAGAGAGGCTGCACAGAGGCCACTTCCTGCCCCGCCTAGCCAGGCTGGAGGCTGCCCAGCAGAGGAGCTGCTCGCTCCAAATTCCACCACCCCCAGGAGCCCGCTCTTCTCTGCACCCAGCTTCCCTTCCCTAACTGACTCTCCGTGGTTCCCGTTTCATCTTCAGCCTCCCAGACAGCTGCGCCAGACTCGGTTCTGCCTCTGCTGCATTTTCTAACAAGCCGTACATAGCACAGGGTATTTTTTGATTGATAGCAGAAGTAGATTATTTTGACATACTGTCTGTATGTGGCATTAGTTACTGGTTGTGGCTCAATGTTCCATTAATTGGAAGTTTTAAAACTTGTGGGTCCTTCTTACCCTTCTTACGTTTACTTCACTGTGATACTTACCAGCGACCCGCCTAGAGCTTCTCAAACTCTCTCCATCACCGCTTCCAGTCTTCGCCTTCCTGTGCCCCGGCCTAGGCCCCCTGGTCTCGTGCTTGGGGCCTCCCCACCCCCTGCCAGTTACGTGGTTTTTACTTTACAGTGACTCAGATAAAAGAACAGTAAACTTGTTCATTTTTCCTGAGAATGCAGGCATGCATTTAAGTATCTCTTGTTTAGTAAAAGTTATTTAGAAGAATTCACTTTTATATCGGAAATCGCTGTATAGAGTGAGCGTGCACGCTCGGCTTGCAAGAGGCCAGGTTTGATCCCCAGTACTGTAAGGACCCTGGCGTACCGCCAGGAACAACCCCCAAGACACAGCAGCTCTTGCACCCTGCAAGTCTGGGCAAACACCTTACACCCCCCCAAAAAAGAATGTCTTATAAACATTTCTGGTATTTCTTTTGTAATTTTGAAGGACATTTTGGTATCAGGTAACGATTTGGGGATTTTAGTTTGGGGACCAAACCCAGCTCTGCCCAGGAAATGACCCCGGCGATGCTCAGACACTGCATGTGGTGCTGGGATCAGACTGGATTTGGCCACTTGAAGGCAAGCACCTCACCCCTGTGCTGTCTGACCGGACTAAAGAAAATATTAATAAGACAAGATATCTGTTACTATTCAGAGCAGGCAGGCCAAGCATGCCAGAACTAAAATGTAAGGCCGTGCCCAACTTAGTTCCTCCAGAATCCTGCGACGTGAGCTCATGATGCTGCTTTTGGGAATGGGGGAGGCCCCCGGCAGGGGAGCTGGCAGCCTGCACGTCATGAGATGCCCGGGAGGAGCATTAGGAGCACGCATGGGGCGGGTACGAGCGGGGCAGCACAGTGAGGAGCCTGGTCACAAACAGGGGCCGACTCAAGAAAATCCCCTGGGGCTTAAGGAAAAACTCTGTTCAGCCAGAACTACTGTGTATTTTCTGCTGAAGATTAGGGTTCTCAATGATAACTGAAAAAAAAATAGGAAGTGCAGGTGATAACATTCAAAAGAGCTTCAGCTTAAACTCAGTCATTGGGCTATTTGGCTTGGTTTTGGCTTTGGAGGGGTGGGACACACCCAGTGCTGCTCCTGGCTCTGCACTCAGGGATCACTCCTGGCGGTGCTCGGGACCACTTGGAGCGACAGGGACTGACCCCAGATCAGGCTCACGCAAGGCAAGCCCCCTACTCGCTGTTCTCTCCTCCAGCCCCTTGGGGCAATGTCCCTCTTTAAAACCACACTGCAGTTTGGATTCTAGCAAGTGCCATGGAATTTATTAGCTGTCCAAAAGTTTCACAATTGGTTTTATGATCAGAAAATACAGCCAGGTTTCATGTTTTTTTTAATAAAAGTTTTGAATTTCTAAAAATATAAAGAATCGTCTGTTTTAGAAAAATGTCAGCCTTGCCACACGATGTTCCAGAGATCTGACCCCAGAAGATCAGGTTTTGCCATCCACAGAGTCTGTCTTTGTAACCACAGAGTCCCATCTGTTGTTTTCCATCTGAAACTGAACAGAATGGAGAAAATTAGTTTTCTACTTTACTTTGAAAATAAAAATTGAACAGCAGCTGTCTTTGGTATTTTCATTTTGGAAAATATGAGTTGGATGTTAGATTTTTTTTTTTGGTCACACCCAGGGACGCTCAGGGGTTACTCCTGGCTCTTGGCTCAGGAATCACTCCTGGCAGTGCTTGGGGGACCATACGGGATGCCAGGGATAGAACCCGAGACGGCCATGTGCAAGGCAAACGCCCTCCCCACTGTGCTATTGCTCCGGCCCTGGAGTTAGATTTCTATCTCACCTTCTTCATCAGTTTATAGCAAAGAGAGAGAAGCTGCACCAGGACAGCCATCGTGGATCTCGTCTTCGTAATGCACTTATCAACCTGTGGTGGCAGGAAGCAGAGAAATGTCTTTACGGAGGCATTGAAAAGACTTTTATGACGAATCATTTATTTCAAAATGATCAAATGTCTATTATGGAATCTAAGGGATCTCAAAAATCGTGTAGATTAGATCTTGTGAGCTGATCCCTAAGGAAACAGATAAGTGGATCATTGTCCTAAAACTGGAAGAATGGCTGGAAAATAGCTTGTTCTATTTCAGGCCGTTTAGGGGCTTCTCAGCATGCTCCAGATAGTGGTAGAGACTCTCCCACTGTGTGGTTCCTCACAGTCTTGCTGACATCTGCTGACATTCTCTACAATGAAGCACGTCAGTCCATCCTCAGGAGCGGTGTCCTCATCAGAAATGGTTTAACACTGGGCTCTAACAGGAGCTGCTCTGTGCTGCGCAATTAATCATGTCCAAAAATAAAAATGCGCGTTTGGTGAAACTACTGTTCCCTGGGGTTATAACTGCAAGCGATAAATGATTCTTAGAATCAAGTCACTGAAAACGGAAATAAGGGCTGGAGAGATAGTATAAGGGTTTAGGCACTGCCTTGCATCCCACTAACCCAGGGTTTAATTTCACGGATCATCCCTGAGCAATGGGTCAGCACTGCGAGGAATAGCCCCAAATCCAAAAAAAAAAAAAAAAAAAATTGCACTTCTGAGAATATTAAGTTTTTGAAGAAAAGGGGTTTGGGAATTGAATGTGAAAGGATTTGCCTGACCAAGCCGCTGTTCCTTTTACCTTTAGAAAGACTTGATTCTGGAAAGGTGTCCGAAGTTACTGTCTGCAGTTGTTGGCACAGAGGAGTGAGCTTGTTTATTTCCAGGAGAAGCATGAGCTTGTCATCATCTCTCAGCTGAAATGTAATTTAGGAAACAGTAACAATTCCAACCAGTTCACCATTGAGCACCTAAAAATTACATTAATGATTGACCCCACCCACCCACCCCCGAGGGTTTCAGGAACCACCACAGGCATTGAGCATACAGGCACTACCTGTTTGGAGAAAGCTTGTACACTTGAAGCCAACTTTAAGCCCTCATCAGCAAAAACCTGGTGGAAAGGAAGCGCCACAGTTTTAGGTGTGTTTTACAGATCATGGATAAGAAATATAGAAGAAACCCTATGGGTTGGAGCGATAGTCCAGCGGAGTCAGCCTTGCATGTGGCTGACATGTATTCCATATGGTTCAATCCCCACATCCCATATGGTTCCCAGAGCACTTCCAGGAGAAATTCCTGAGTGTAGAGCCAAGAGTAAACCCTAAGCATTGCCAGGTATGACCCAAAAAAAAAAAAAAAAAAGAAACCCTATTTAGTAACAGTATTATAAGCAAAAATATCCAAAAGAAAGATGACCATCCTTGAGCACTCAATAGGCTTGATCTCATGCTCTCCAGGTGTTCTTCCTGGTCTCTGTCTCAGCAAATGGCCCCGATTTGTTGTCTTGCACTGCCAAAACCTTTACAATTCAATGTCCTTACTCAAGAGTGTCTTCCTTAAACAGGTCCTTTATAAGGGTTCCTTTACCCTCTCCAGTGCCCATAATTTACCTTTTCTCCAGTCCCCATAATTAATACAGGGGCACTATATACTTAACTTTGTATTGTTTTCCACTAAAACATCAGCTTGGTAGGGTACAGACCTCTGTTTTCTCCAGAGAGCTCTAACTCCCAGGACCTCAACAGCACATCTTTTTTCAGCATTTTCCCCTCACAGTCTTTGTCTTTAATGAACAAGCTCACACAGCAAGAAGGTGAGCAGTGGATCTTTTGCAATGAAACTACCACTATGGTGTGATATAACTTTCTCGGATGTTGGCCACAGTGAACAAAATGAATCCAGAATTTTTTTCCAACTACTTTAAAGGAAATAGTGCACTTAGAGCTGAATTTATGGAAAAATCCACAAGGAGTTCTGCAGACAATTATCCTCTCAAGCTGAAATTTGTCTCCCAAAGAGGTTCAGTCAGGGTTGCCAACGGAAACGACCGTGATGGTGATTTTGAGATAGGAAATTTCACAGCCAAGATAGCTCTGGGTTCTACAGAGGCAGGCACATTCACCTTGCAGTCAGGGAAAGGAGGCGGCTAATCTAGTCATCCCCGTGCTAGTCTAGTGCCTCTAACTACGGGAGGAGAATCAGTGACGAGGCCGTGAAGTCTCATCCGACGCACAGATGGCAGCGTGGGTTCTCCTAGCTCATCTGTGGCCCCTGGACACTCAAAATCATCTGCAATATGGAAGAAGGAAACTGTATATGCCCTAAGTACCCACTAACGGCTTCAGACCAGTGACAGATACCTTCTATGTGTAATTATACTTAGCCTAGATTATCTCCTAATTAAGAATAAAGAGGCCATTAAGCCTGTCTGGAATCCAGGAAAGTACTTGGGGTATGAACCTACTGAAACACTATTTCACTTGGGAAAACCTAAACAATATCTATTGTCTGCTGAAGTTTACTCCACGTTAGGGCGGTGGGTGGGAAATGAGGGTCTTTGGTGGCAGTAAGGGCACATTGGTGGAGGGACTGGTGTTAGAATAGTGAAACTTGAAACAATTGTACTATGAACAACTCTGTAAATCATGGTGTTTAAATAAAATTTTTTTAAAAAGCTTACTCCACTTTATCCTTTTATCATTTAAGATTATTTTCCAATGTAATAAAAACAAAACACTCCATAAGATGCTCCTGAAAGTACTTTTTTTTTCACTTTTCCATCACTGTATAGTACATATGTGTGTTCAGACAGGCACACACACATGATTCAATATAAGGACTCAAACTTACTACCCACTTCTAGAAGAATTTTATCTGCACAAGAGGAAAGAAAACATACCTCTAGCTGATGAATTAAATCCTGGGAAGTTTTCAGTGGCCCCTCTCCCCTGAAACAAAATTAATTTACAAAGGAGGTAAGAAAAAGTTATGGTATAGAGTTTGGTTTCATAAACAAAGTTTCAGTACATTTTGTGTATCAACAGACTCAACATTTGAAGAATATTGAATTTTCCTTTTTATCCTTTTTTTATTTTTCTCCATAAATTAAATCTATGAGATCTGATTAAATGCTACATACAGAGGGCCTCTCTGCTCAGTAATAGAAAGACCAGTCAGAAAACTGTCATTTCTGAGTCAAATGCAATTTTAAAGGAACCCAACAGCCGCCGCTGAAGCCCATGACTGAGCGTGAATTCTGAGTCTAGGTAATCTTGTCAACGTTTGGGGTTAAGGTGTTTGCCTTGCATGTGGTCGAGCCGGAGTCTAATCCCTGGTATAATCCCATATATGAAGATCTCAACCACACCCCCCCACACAAAAAAAAGGAAGATAAATTTCTGGAGGTGCTGATTAATTTTTATTGTTGTTTTGGGGCCATACCCATTGCACTCACTCAGCACTTAGGAATCATTTCTGAAGATACTCAGGGAACCATATGGGATAGGACTGAACTCTAGTCAGTCATGTGCAGCGCCTTATGCACTGTACTCTCCCTTTGGCCCCTGATTAATCTTCTTTCTGAAAGGAGGTAGTAAGCCAAAGAAGTCTGTGCACCTCTGATACGAGATGAAGTGGTATGTCACAGGTCTTAGATAAAGAGAAAATCCCTCTGGGAGAGGGAAACAGGTGCGCTGACATGTGGGTAGTATCCAAAGGCTGTATGAGATGTTACCAACCAGGTCATGTGACAAAGACTTGTCAAAATGGTACAAGGCATCATGCATGAGGAAAACCCCATTTTCTTTTCCTGAGCTCCAGTTCGGTTCAATAACTCTATTCTGGGAACAAGTTCCATGGAGTCAGTACTGGGCTAGGATGTAGAATAGGGGCATAAGGCAAGCCTCAGATGCAGGGGGGCTCTGGGCTCGATCCCTGGCCCGATAGAACCTAGAGTTATGACTCTGAAACAAAAATTGGTCGTTTTCCTGAAATAGTCTAAAATTAGAAATAAAGGGGGCAGTGAGGCAAAAAAAAATAAAGTTCTACTCATGAATCTCTTTGGCAGCTTGTATATTAAACTACATCAATCAAAATATAATTATTTATGTTCATTGAAAATCTGTTTTGGTTTGGGGCCAAACTCAGTAGTGCTGGGGGCATTGCTAAGTTGGTGCTTGGGCATGCAGCACCAAAGCTCCAACACGGAGGTCCTGCAGCTAAAGCACATGCTCCGATCCTCTGAGCAACCTCCCCACCATGCACGCCCACCCGATTTTTAAAAGAACATCTGCTGGATTTTATCATCATCACAGTGATTAGCACAAATCCAGCCTAAAGCGAAGACCTCTGTTAAATCTGTTCATCTGTGCACATGTACTGTGGAATGTGATCAACACTGGCGAACATTTAATCGAAGTCTTGAAGTGTGGACAAGACAGAGACCACAGGTCCAGTAAGAGCCAAACAGAAACTCTCTGCTACATTAATTCATTGTGTGTACGTATTCAGCTGCTTCATGGATGCTTGGCACCTAATAGCAGTTACCCTATGGAGGTGGTAGGGCTCAGGGCTTTATTTTTTCAAGTGTGTCATTAGTCAATCACTTGGGTCTTTCTCTTTAAGAGGGCAGAGGCATACTGGGATGTGCAGAGACGTCACTGTTAGTGGGGAAACCGCTCATGGTATAGGGCTGGAACCGGGTCCTGAAGCAAGCATGTGCTCTGATTCTTTGGTTCATCTCATTGGTTCCCTTCATTGGGGAGGGGGTTGGAGGGCTCAATCACTTGTATAAAGATTTAAAAGGTATCGACTTGCATATGTGAAGCTCTGGGTTTGATCCCTGGCACCACACACCAAAATTCTATGGTGCGTATTTTCAGAACCTACTGAGAAAGTACAGGAGAGACCCTGTCATATAGGAGGACAAAAGCTGAAAGCAAAATTATTTCAAAATTATGGAAAGACTCGAACACGAACCTAGACAAGTAGCCTTGCCAAACGCAAATTCAATTAAGTATCCATCTTCTTGTCGCAGTCACGGAAATGTCTTAAGGACTTCTTGAGGTGAGGAGATAGTACAGAGGGGAAGGTGTCTGCCACTACTGCCCGTGGTGCCCCAAGCCTGCAGGAGTGATCCCTGAGCACAGAGCCAGGCGCAGGCCCTGAGCGCCAGTGAGTGTGGTCCCAAACAGACACAAACCAAAACAAACAATGAAAATAGTCTTTTAACCATATCTTTGAATCTGATTTTAACCTGGCACTTTTTCTTCACACAGAATTTTATTAAATTCGTTTAGAAAGATCAAAAAGTCACTACAATTACCTAGTAAATAAATACAGCCGAATAGGCCATATTGGACATGCTCCGTCCGCATCGAACAATCTCATTCTCCTGATCCTCCCATTTCTCTATCTCACAGTTGACGTCAGAGGTGAGCAAACCCAGCTTAAGGCCAAGCTTGGCTATCTTGGCTTGCTCCTATAAAACGAACATTTTCATCATGACAATTAGTCATTCTTGATGGGAAAGGAAGTGGAAACAAGCCTATAACAAAAGAAAAAGTTCTTACCTCAGAGTCAGGCTTTTCTGGCTTTAATGATTTCAGGTTTGCATTATTCTTCTGTGACAATAAAAAGATTAAGATAGCTTAAAATGCAGACATTTCATTGAGAGGTGATAGAATATTAATAGAAAGTATAGCAAAGTAACCTAAAGTACCAGAATGATAACATTTTAATTTAAGCATTTCAGTATCTACTTAAAGTACATTCATGTGTTGAAGTTAAACAGTAACTAACTGCCAGAACTCCAGTGTTTGAGCTCAGCTCTGAACAGGCTGTCAGAACTCTGGGGCCAGGGGAGGTATTAGTATATCAGAACGCTTGGAGATGCCTATAGTCTTCTCAGGGTCCAGCTATTATACCCTTAAACCTTCCTGGCCCCTCTGTTGAATGAGTCTCATGAACTGATGTGATTAAAATGAGCTATTTTATGTTCTCGCTTCACTCTGAAATGCAATTCCCTTTATCAACCTGCCCTTTGAGGACTAAATATCAGCATTTTGACTAATTTTTTGACATCCTGATTCCTTATCCCATATTCCATACTATATAGGAGTTTTACTTAGGATTTATGTTTGTTTGGTTTTGTTTGTTTGGTTTTAGGGTCCCATCTGGCAGTACTCAGAAGTCACTCTTAGCAGGGTTCAGGGAAAGATATGCATTGCCAAGAACTGAACACGCATCAGCTGACTGCAAGGCAAGACTTTACCCACTAGACTATCTCTCCAGTCCCAGGACTGAGCATTAGAACCAGCATGTTTGATGAGCCCCAAGCAAAACAGTAAGTTGGCTTTTCTGTAGGCTGATTGGAACACAGAGGGTGTATTCCCTAGGAGAGGAGAAAATATTACGCACTAGGTAGGGCACCAGACTGGCTCACCAGTACCTCTCTACCTGAAAAGCAGAAAGTACTGCCAGTGTTGGGCATTCCACTCACTCTGAGCTCTGGTGGGTGCTACCCTAGTTAGGACAAGAGCTCATAAGCAACCAGTCAATGGAGATAAGGGCCTTATTTTTATATAATAAATCATTTGTTTACAACACACACAGCATAGACACATGCATAACCAAATAATAAATTAAAGCAAGATGCACACGTGCAGTTAAGATCCTGACCATCACCGGTGCCTGTGGACTCCTGTGCTTTCGGCTGCCCGCATTACATCACGACTTACTATCTCCCAGTGAGCCTCACCATCACCAGTTTTACTGAATGGCTTCAATTCTGTTCTTTCTTTCTATCCTAGAGGTTATATCTGTCCATTTAATATGGTCTTTTGGGGACTTTTTTAATGCTTTTACTATAAAAGAGAAG
Organism: Cryptotis parvus; assembly: GCA_021461705.1. NCBI lineage: Eukaryota > Metazoa > Chordata > Mammalia > Eulipotyphla > Soricidae > Cryptotis > Cryptotis parvus. The sequence goes on from JAJIBD010004878.1 coordinate 169,202, forward strand.
TTAGAGGGCAGAAAATAAACCTAGGGAAAGTATGAAAGATACACACAAAATCAGAAACTGTCTCAGGCTCTCTGAGGAATTATCTCTTAAGCTGGTTCCTCCTGTCTCAGCACACCGCAAACTTCCTTAGTCAAGCAGACCATAAAGCACGTTAAGAAAACTCTCCCCTGGAGATAAAGAACCTGCCATTTAGGCGGGATGTGGGAGGGGGGAGGGATTGGGGACATGGGTGGTGGCTGAGGGGGCACTGGTGGAGGGCGGGGTGCTGGAACACTATGTGACCGAAACCCCCAAGCGTGAACAACGTTGTAATTGTATATCTCACGGTAGTATAATAAAATGTTAAATAAAAAAAAAATTAAAAATAAAAAAAAAATTAAAAATAAAAAAAAAAAAAAAAAAGAAAACTCTCCCCTGGGCTAGAGCGATAGCCCAGCGGGTAGGGCGTTTGCCTTGCATGCGGCCGGCCTGTGACGGCCTGGGTTCGATCCCGGCATCCCATATGGTCCCCTGAGCACCGCCAGGAGAAATTCCCTGAATGCAGAACCAGGAGTAACCCCTGAGAATTGCCGGGTGTGACTCAAAAAGAAAAATAAAATTTCAAAATAAGTTCAGTTGTGTTTTGATTATCTCCATTTTTTCTCATTCAACCATTTAACAAATGTTGGGAGGTATGTTAATCATGCAACGAAGTGTGCCATCTAGTGGACACTTCTTGAAATAGTCACATGCGTCCACATGAAATGGGACATCCCAGTGCTCACCACTTTACTCCTAAATCCCCACTATCACTATCACTATCTTCCCGTTAATCATCTATTTGCTAGAGCGGGCACCAGTAATATCTCATATGTCCTGTCTCATGCTAGGAGAACCCAAAGGCATCCGCTTGCTCCAGGAACATAAAGAGCCTCAAACCATTACATTAGGTCACGGGAATGACCTAATATAAATGTTACTGGTATTTGGCATTATAAAATACGACACGGGCAGCTTGCCAGGCTTGCCGTGCGGGTGGCATACTGTTGTAGTCATCTCTAAATAAAGCATTTATTGATGAACCGGCGCTGCCGCTAGCAGCCGCAGCCAGGCTGTGATAGTTTGGTCTGCTGGGTGGAGTTGTGACGAGAGGGAAGTCCGGATGAGGAATTTCCCAAACTCAAGGCAAAGAAGGAGAGTCAGGGCCCCCTATGCATCGCTACTCAGTTATCCTGGGCAACAAATATTTTTTTATTCTACTATTCACCTGTAATGTCAGCCACTGGGAAGGGTGACAACAGGCATTGAGAGTATACTTCAGATTCTGAACAAAAACATTGTGAAATGTGCAACACTCCTACTTACCAGAGTCTTTGGGAGTGAATGGTATCCATACTTCTCTCCTACAAATAACACATGGAACTTGAAACAATCTTTCTATTTGTGTATTTTCTATTATTCTATTGAAATATTCCTATTTAATTTGAACTATTATTCAATGAAAAGGAACTTCAGTGTAGTCTTTTAAAATAATTTAGTCTATTAATGGCATCTTATTCAGAAATGAAACTGTCATTTGCTGAACATGAGGACAGTCAACACCACATCTCTATGGCACCGTGATGTGAGTCCCTATTTAATTACCCCAATACTATCATAAACTAACGTAGATCATAATTTACAAATGGGAGGGTAATGACAACTCTGAATATTATAATGCAATATACTGATACTACACTAATTATATGCTTGCCATTTCCACACAGATCTTTGCTATTGATTATATGCAGAATAAGAATATACTGTCTTAGGGGGCCGGGCGATAGCCCAGCGGGTAGGGGCGCTTGCCTTGCACCACGGCCGGCCTGCGCTGGCCGGGTTTGATCCCTGGCATCCCATATGGTCCCCTGAGCACCGCCAGGAGTGATTCCTGAGTGCAGAGCCAGGAGTAGCCCCTGAGTGTGACCCAAAAAGAAAAAAAAGAATATACTGTCTTAGTAATGCTTAGTTATCATATCAAATTCAAAAAGTAGCAAAACAAAACAAATTTCTATCTCCGGTGAAAACATGTTATGAACATTAGCAACCACTGTAAAAAGAGGAGTATTTTGGGAAACTCTACTTGATACAGTTATTATTAATGTTTTAAAGTCCCGTCCTCAATCCAGTATTCCTGAATGTTCTGTCTCATCAACATCACAACTGTGTCATCTTTATTTCTAACCTGCTAAGAAGTTCACAAGTTCCGTTTCAAAGATCCTTGAATCTTTTGGAATACTACAGCTATTTCTTATGAAAATCAGAAATTCTATTGTCATTTTCAGTATCTTGAGCTTTTGAGTATCCCTACAAAATAAATCTAATTTCCCAAATAAAGACAAGTGCAGGGACCAGAGCTAGAGTATATTCAGTGGAGTGCATGCCCTGAATGCGCCAACCTGGGTTTAATCCCTGGCGTCCCACAAGGTCACCCCTAAGCATTGCCAGCATCAATCCCTGAGCACCACAAGATGTGACCCAATAAACTTCATTATCTCATTGCTACCGAAGAGGGAATAATTCACTGCATTCGTCCCTAATAGAAGTTCTTGTAATTAGTTTAGGCTCTGTTAAAAGCGGGGCTCTTTTGGTGGGGTTTATTTTGGTGGTGGGTGGGGGGCTGATCCAAGAGCTGTACTATGTGACATGATCAAAGAGTAGGAAATCCATGCCCCTGTCCACATTAAGTTAGTCGCTGAGGGGGCAGAGAGACAGTACAGCAAGCAGGTGCTTCTCTAGCATGTGACCACTCCAGGTTCAAATCCCCAGCACCATGGCTCTCAGAGCCTTACCATGCGTGATCCCTAGCAAAAAGCCAGGAGTAAGCCCTGAGCACTGCCAGCTATAGCTCAAAAACAAACTAACCCGTGGTAATGGACAGCCAGTTAGAGAAGGATTGAGGTCTTCTAATCTGAACTCAGTGGCCCTCCTCAAACTCTTCCTTACCTCCAAATCCCATTCATCAATATGTTCTACCAATACGACTTGCAAATTACTTTTTAAATTAGTCCTCTTACCTTCATTTCTGGGAATGACATTCATCACCCCATCATTTCATGTCTAAGTGAATCACTCTCTTGTTCCAGACTCACAGGCTCATATTATCAAAAAATTATACAAAATCTTTCTCTACTCCCCATTTAACATGTTAACATGTTAACCTGTTAACAAGGTTAACAGGCAGGTGTGTCCTATCCAAGACACACAGGAAGAATAACACAATGGCATAGTTTAGGGACACCATAACGGATAACCCTTTCTTCACGGAAAAAAAATACTAT
>JAJIBD010004878.1:177500-188464 GCA_021461705.1 Cryptotis parvus
TAGTTCAAAAGCTCTACCACCACAATTCAATATAATGAAAGAACTCTAGCTCTGGTCAGACCACACAAGACAGCCCAAGTCTCCCACAAAAAGAGAGAGAGGATCTCACCCGAGAGGAGTCCTACCCAAAAGAAGGGGAATAAAAGGGGTGAGTGCCTCAAGTCAGTCCCCTTACATACACCAAAGTAATCCTATCTGTGGACAGGGAGGGTCCTGTCAACAAAGAACCCTGAACAGAGTGTAGAAGGGTGGTGCCACACCCTATTACAGGTATAAACAAAGGAGTATGCCAAAGACTAATCCCTTCTTCTGTGATTATCTTTATGAAAAACACTGGAGAGAGAGAGAGAGAGAGAGAGAGAGAGAGAGAGAGAGAAAGGAGGCTGGTATAAAGTTATACATCTTAATTTCATGGTTTCATGTCATCTAGATGGTACCCACAAGGTCCTTCTTATTTATTATCTGCACCAGGGTGATTCTGAATATCCTGTTCTCTGTATACTGAAAGGGTCACACTGGCCTGTGTCAGGGCTAACTAGTATGATCCTTCCTATAATCTTCCTACAGTCTCAACATAGCCAGGGTGGCAGTCTCCTGGTAAATTCTAACTGTCCCACGCTGGGTGCAGTGGGTGTAAAGAGGAGCTGTGCCCAATCTAGATACACAGAAGTCATAGTAGATGTCTAACAAGTCAGAAGTTATTCAGAGTCAAGGTGACTTCTGTAACTGCCACACCCTCTATCAGTGTTTACATAGAAGAGAGATCTCATTAGAATGAACCTTGGCTTAAGAACATGTAAATAGATTAAGCTGTGAGCAAAGCTCCCAACTAGCTAAGCCTGTCCTCCAACAAGGAAGGATGCCATGGTCATGTGATGAAGAAACATGAACAGCAAGCACAGAACTTTCTTCTGAACAAGTCACTGAAGAGCTTTCAGAGGACAGATATGGGGGGCCCAGGGTTAGCGCAGTGGCAAAGTGCCTGCCCAGCACGCATAAGGCTCTGAGTTCAATCCTCAGCACCATCCCGAATGCAGCAAGCACAAGCCCCACGACACTACTGTTCTGGATCTCCAGTGCATAGAAAAGTGTGAGATCTTTGGCACACCACAACCAAGTGTATGCCAGGCCCCTGTGCAACCCACAGAGGGCACCATAGTCAAGTGTGTGCCCTCAAGAAGCGCCGGAAGTGCAAGTGAGCATCACAAATACAGAGAGGACCCTGGCAAGCCTGTGTGCACGCACAGTAAGCAGGTGTGTGAGGCCAGTGGGAACCATGGCCATACATGCGTGACTCTAGTCATCACAGTAATAAATAGGAAGGGAGGTGGGGGGGGCATTTTGTGAAATTTGACAGAGACATAAACAGCAGAAGACAGGTACGATCAGACTCATGCTTCCTTCAAAAGAATTAGAACCAGGCTCTTCTTCTGGGAGGCCACAGTCCCACAGGCACAGGGCTGGACAAGCAGCGGGCAGCTTTGTGAGGAAAACAAAGGGGGACGCTTCAGAGAAGGGGAGGCACAGCTGGTGGCCAAACCGCAGGCCAGACCGCCCTGCCAGCCGGGAGCTGTGTGGCAAGTGTTCCACAGGCCGCTGGATAGTATCTGACTTTTTCAAGGAAATATAAAAGTGATATAGTTGAGTGAGTTATGGGTCAGCAGAGCAGCAGTCAGGAAAATGTCCTTATTTTGTTTCTTTCAATAGGTTCGACTCTTAGGTATGCACGACTGTTTACATCTTCCTTTCACATCATTAGGTATGATGCAGTGTAACAATCTGCTATTGACCTTACCTGCTGGCCAGTCACCTGAAACGTCTCCTCTGCATGTAACGAGGTGATTTCAAGAGGCTCTGTTCCAGACACGTGCCACAACAACCGACAGGCCTATGAGAAAACAATCCTATAGTTTCATCTCCAGATATTCCTTCACAGTACACAACACTATTCGGGGGGAAGAGAGGACCACCCCCACCCCAGATCCCCCAGGCAATGCTTTAACTATACCTGACAGAGTTCTGAGGACCATGTGGTGCCAGGGATCAAGCTGGAGGCCTCTGCCTGTCAGGCAGAGCCTCCAGCCAATCAGGCCATTTCCCTGGTCCATATATTGTATTAGTAATGATGGATAAAGAAAATAAAGCTTCACACATAAATCTTACTAGAACGTTGTTCATAAATTAAACCTGATTTGTTAAGACCCATTAAATGTGTGCATTACTGAGAGATTACTATAACGCTACATTGATTACCACAGATTCTCTAGAAACAAAACACAGTACAGTTAATTTCTCCTTCCTGCCTGAATATGGTAAGGTGGGCACACACGATTGGTCCCAGAGCAATCTCTGATCTGAACTAGTGTTGCTCACCACGGTTTATAAGTGAAGACACTTAGCTCAGAGAACAGACGCATTCCCAGCATGGGCTAATGGTGAAAACTACTCTCAGTGTGTCTGGGGGGATAGTACAGTGGATATTGGGCACTTAGCTTGCACATGGTCAACCTGGGTTCAATCCCTAGCACCATGCATGCCCTGGGCCTTGCCAGGAATGATCCCTGAGCACAGCACCAGGATTAAGTCCCGAACACAGCAGGAGTGCACCCCCACCCCGCAACTCCACTACCAAAAAATAATGTCTTCCGTGCTGTACTATCACTCCGGCCCAGTTCTTGAACTTTAATATAAAATGTAACAATAAAGAGCAAAGCTTTTGCATATCTGGAAGTTATTAAGAGCATAGATCTTAAAAGCTCTCATTATTTTTCTTATAAACCACCTATATTTTTCTTTTTCTTTTTTTACAATTACAAAGATGTTCATATTTGGGTTTTGGTCATACAGTGTTCCAGCACCCATCCCTCCACCAGTGCCCATCTCCCACCACCAATGTCCTCGGTTCCCTCACCCCTCCTCCAGCCCGCCTCCGTGGCAGGTTCTTTATTTCTTTCCCTTTCTCTCTCTCTCTTTCTCTTTTCCTTCCCCCCAGACTATGGATTACAGAACATATATTAAAGGGTTGTCATGTGTATCTTTTAGCCTGTATTTAATGCTCAGTTCTAGGTTGGTATTAGTACTTTCGACAATTGTTAGCACACTGTTCCATTTTCTGTCTTACCTAGCCTCTGACTCCCACACGTTTGTGATAATTTTCACCTTTGACAAAACCTCCTGATACATATTTCACTTGACCTTGGATATTGGTATCATAATATATACATATATATTTATGTCATGCAAATAAATGCAGTCATTCTATATCTGTCTCTCCTGCTGAAAAGCTCTCATTAGAAAGAAAAAATATTTTTTAAAAAAAGAAAGAAAAATATTTCCTTAACTAAGATAGAAGATGTTAACATAATGTGATAATTTCTACACAATTATACATATGTAAAATCATTATGTTATATGCATATATATACATAAATATACACACATATGCATATATATACACTGCTATGCACCAATTAATATCACTTGAAAAAGGTAAGAAGGTCACAGAGTTGGTACAGAGATTAAGGAACTTGTTTTACATGTGGCCAATGCCAGTTTGCTGCCCAGTACTACACAGTTTCCTGAATCCTGTCAGGGAGGCATCCCTGAGCACAGAGCCAAGAGTAAGCCTTGAGTACAGCTGGGTGTGTCCCCAAAACAAAATCGAAACAAAAAAACCTGTAAGACGTCCCATATCTCTGATTTAAAACGGAGATGCACCAACAGTCATTTTAAGAATGTTCTCCCTTAATCATGCATCTCGCTTGCTTGTCTCTTATGTTTCTTGTTTCCCTGTTTCCATACAGGAGAAGCTTATATTCTCTCTTGAACACACACTTCTCTCTTTCTCTACCCTCAAATTTTTCTAAATAAGTTTTAATAAAAAGTATCTATCTTCACAGCTCGCCACCCACAATGGAGCCTTGGAAGAAGTCAGAGGAAGCTCACACACCATAATTGCAGCCACTTTCAAGGTCCGACTCCACAGCTCATCGAGCCCCACCCAAGAAAGAAGCTGATTTCAAGCCCAGGTATTGGGGTCTTGGCGGCTAAAGTCACCAGGCTTCCATGGAGATGGAGCTAGGGTCCCTTCCCCCACCTCTGTCTAGAAGACCCGGTGGACCCACCCACAAACTGCTTCCAGGCTGACAGCCAAGATCCAGAGACACAGACACACAGGGCAGAGCTGCTACTGGCTACCCCCTTGGCATGCATCCAAAAGAGGCAGTGCAATATCTCAAACTAGTAGAAAACAACTACATTCTAGAAACTCAGAAAGTCAATGCAAGAACAGAAATCAGCCAGATTCACCCATATCAAAGCAGAAAAAAAAGAAGTCAGGACTTTATCGATACCATTGCCATATATTGTTGGGTGACACTGTACTGAGCCTTAGGCTCTGGCTACACTTAGTTTACAGCCCCTCCCAACTCTGCTGGGGAGATTTTATCTGAGGAGTCAGCTCTAACATATGTGAAGCCAAAGAGCCCACCTGAAGAGCTGCATTTCAATAGGGTCAGTTACGTGGATCCATGATGGGCTGGGTTGCAAGGTTTTGGCAGGCTTCTATCTATAAAATAAGCTAAGAGAAAGGAGAAGGGGCTTTTTGTCATTTTAGTTTCCCTTTGCTTTCTGCCTCTCCTCTTCTTCCCTGTTAGGCCTTAACAAGTGGTGGCGGCCATCTTGGCCTAGGATTCTAAACCTACATGTGGCCAGGGCCCAGCTAGGAACGTAAGTCCGGGATTTTTCCTGTTGTTGGATTGTGTACCAGAACCTTTGAGAGTAACGCCTTTAAAAACTGCGCTGGATTCCTGAGAGTAAAGCCTTTTAAAACTGTGCTGGATTCCTGAGTTTTCATTCATTCCACACCAGCTCCGGAGATAGAAGGGAACTCGTTGGGGACTCCAGTGGCTCCCCTGACAATATATGGTCTGTAATGGTCGATATAATCAGTGCCGGCTAAGGGAACGGGCATGGGGATGGGGCGTGGATGGGAAATGAGGGTCTTTGATGGTGAGAACACACTGGTGATCGGATTTGTGTTGAACAATGAATCTTTCCAACAACTGTATTGTGAAAAACTTTGTAGTTTGTAAATCACGGTGTATTAATAAAAAAATGGAAAATAAATAAATGAAAATAAAAAAAATTATCTATCTTCAGAAAAAAGAAAATGAATACTCTATTGCCAGGAATGTGGCATAACAGGATAGAGAATGTGCTTTGCACACAGGGAGCCTCATGTTAAACCTCTGGCAGACCCATGGTTTGCCAACCATCACAAAGCCAGGATGAGCTCCTGAGTACCACTAGCATGGTCTCCCCAAACCTAACATATAAGTAAATAAAACAATATCCCGAAAGAAAGAGCGAAAGTGCTCATTTATGTTAACCAAGAATTAGTGTTAATATCTCTGATGAGGAACTGGAGAAACAGCTCAATGCGCAGGAGTGTAGGCTCGCATGCAGGAGACCCAGGTTCTATCCTTGACGTCACAGTCCTCAGAGAACAACCCCTGAACACTAAGCCAGCGGCAGCCCCTGAGCAATACCAGATGTGGTACAAAAACTCAAAAAGCAAACAAAGTTCCTGGACGGCAGCATGACACTCTCTAAGCCAGGTTTATTTATGAGAAAATTTGACACCTACCTCAACAAGCTGCTCTTTTTGTTCAGAGAGTTTGCAGGCATATTCAGCCAAACCGTCTAAATTTCCTTCTACTCCAGTAAGTTTTAATGCTTTCAGAACCACGTGGTCAGCCTGGTATTTTAACAGCTCAGTGGCCAGCTGAGTTGCTGTATTGTGAAGCTGCGGGCGTAGGGGTGGGGCGACAGAAGACAGCAAATGTAAGCTTTTATGAGCGACACTTCACCAACACTTTAAAGATGACAACTGGAGGGGCCAGAGAGATAGCACAGTGTGTAGGGCATTTGCCCTGCACGTGATCAACCCGGGTTCAACCCTCAGCACCCTATATGGTGCCGGATCCCTGCCAGGAGTGATCCCTGAGCACAGAGCCAGGAGTGAGTCCTGAGCACAGCCAGGTGTGGCTCCAAAAACAAACCAAAAAAAAATAAATAAATAAACTGAAGGGATTTCAAAGCAGTCTCAAACAAATAGTTAAGAAAAAGGGGGAATGGGGGACCGGCGCAATATCGAAGCTGGTAAGGCATTTGCCTTGCACGCAGCCAACCTGGCTTCAATCCCCAGCATCCCAATGGTCCCCTGAGCACCGCCAGAAGTAATTCCTGAGTGCAGAGCCAGGAGTAGCCCCTGAGCATTGCCGGGTGTCACCCAAAAAGCAAAGATAGATAGATAGATAGATAGATAGATAGATAGATAGATAGATAGATAGATAGATAGATAGATAGATAGATAGATAGATAGATAGATAGATAGATAGATAGATAGATAGATAGATAGATAGATAGATAGATAGATAGATAGATAGTAGATACATACATACATACATAGAGAGATAGATAGATAGATAGAAATATAGAGAGAGATAGAGATGATAGAAAGATAGAGAGATAGAGAGAAATAGAGAGATAGAGATAGATAGATAGATAGATAGATATACAGACAGACAGACCAAAAAAAGAGGAATGGGAGCCCGAAGTGATAGTATAGCGCGTAGGACCTTTGCCTTGCACACAGCTGACCCAGGTTCGATCCCCAGCATCCCATATGGTCCCCGAGCACTGCTAGGAGTAATTCCTGAGTGCAGAGCCAGGAGTAACCCCTGAGCCTAACCTGGTGTGAGCGAAAAAGCAAAAAGGGGAAAAATAAAGAAAAAGAGAAGAATCCTTCTACTTCAGTATGTTTTAATGCAAACACACGGAATGTTCCCAGGTGATGGTAGGTGGCCCTGGGGAGCGTGTCCAGCCTCCTGAGGATGACGTCACATCTCTAATCCTCTGCTGTGGGCAGGAATGCCACCTGCAGAGGCCAACTGGTCCCACGGCACAGAAGGGGCACGGAGAAGGGCACCGCCTCCGATCACCCAGCTCCTTCCCGTCCAGCTGCACCCTGACTTACCACATGTTCCTACTATTTTCAAAGTCAGTGAGGAAGAAAACAGTGTTAAGGAATGGGATTTATAGAGATTTAAGGGAAGACCAAACAGCAGCCCTGGTCAGCAGTAAGTTTTGAAATAGGTTTAGAACAGGGTTTTTTTTTCCATACCCAGCGATGCTCAGGGGCTACTCCTCGCTCTGCACTTAGGAATTGTTCCTGGAAACACTCGGGCATTAAATATGCCAGAGATCATACCCAGGTGGACTGCATGCAAGGCAAGTGTCCACTCCACAGCACTATTGGCGCCTGCCCTAGTTTTCAATGTTTTTACATCTTTATCAAAGTATCAGTGTTGGATGCAGTTGATTGGATTCAGCCAAATCTTATTAAATAACCACATTGTGGCAGGCACAGTCCTATGGGCTGGACACACACAAGGAGGACTTAATCCCTTCACACAGGGCTGACAGCCTGGCTGTAACTGCTCTCCAGACCTGAGCCCTGAACTCTACAAACACACTGCACCCGAGAGAAACGACAGCTCAAAGAACTAATCCCCAGGGCTTGATTTGGTTTGGCTGTGGCTGGAGTCCAAGCCAGGCTCATTTTCACTGGCGATGTTTGGGTACTATTAACTCCAAGACCTTTTCCTCTTTTCCGCCAGTCTCTGAGAAAAAATGATGAGGCAAGTGAGTTGGGGATTCTTCAGAAAGTACATTTAAAAACCCTGGTCCTGGAGCCAGAGCGACAGCACAGCGGGTAGGGTGTTTGCCTTGCAAGCTGCCAACCTGGGTTCAATCCCTGGCATCCCATATGGTCCCCAAGCACTGCCAGGAGTAATTCCTGAGCAAAGATCCAGGAAGTAACCCCTAAGCGTCACCGGGTGTGACCCAAAAAGCAAAAACCAAAAACAAACAAACAAACAAAAAAGCCTGGTCCTAAGGAAAACCTGACTGAGAAGGAAGTCAATTCAAATGAAATGTTTTTATTTTTTCCCTCCCTGGAGGAAATTCAACATTGATTCAACTACAAAAATCACAACAGGGCAGTCAGGATTCCTGTAATCAAGTGAGAATAATTGGAGGCAGAAACAAACACTTCAAATGCACTTTCCCTTGGATACTAGATGTCATGTGAGAATTTTAAAAGGTTCTGTTTAACCATCACAGTTTTAAAGAATATCAAATTGACCCTTGATTTTACAGACTATGAAATTAAAGACACAGAGTGACATAAGCAGGATCATATAAACCAGACAAATGGTTCTGACGAGAAATTATTAATAACAGGAGGGGAGAATGCATGGAGAAGGGGGAAGAAGCATTCCAATGAAAGCAGCTCCACAGACATCATCTCCAAAACATATTGGATAAAGTCTGCTACACTGATGATGCCATACTCACTTCAGAAGTAAGGAAAAAGCCGCTTTTCCGAAAGGAGTGGTGGAAAACCATTCGTTCACCAAAGGACTGTGTGCTCTTCCGGGAGCACAAACCATACAGGCTTTAATAATTAATTGAGTTGAGGGGCTCTAAAAAGACTGCAGGAGATACGGTGCTAGTCTGGGGGGTGGGGTATAGTGTAGGGATGATGTTTGCATCAAAGCGCCATTGACAGTGCTGTGAATCATAGGACCGCCATCAAAACTTTTAAATGGGGGTAAAAATAAAAATATGTGATATTGATACAGTTATGCCAAGATTCATTATCAGTTGATCAGTTCCCCAGTCATCAGACATTTAGGCTGTTTCCAGTTTGGGGTTGTTATATTCTATAAAAATTCAATGCAGGGGCTAGAGAGATAGTCCAGTGGGTAGGGCGTTTGCCTTGCACATGGCCGAACCGGGTTCGATTCTCAGCATCCCATATGGTCCCCCGAGCACCGCCAGGAGTAATTCCTGAGTGCAGAGCCAGGAGTAACCCCTGAGCATTGCTGGGTGTGACCCAAAAAGCAAAAAAAAAAAAAAATAAAATTCAATGCAAAGAGAGAGACCCCAGGAGCTGGAGCAATAGTACAGCAGGTAGGGCGTTTGCCTTGTGTGCGGCAGACCCAGGTTTGATCTCAGCATCATTATATGGTCCCCTGAACACCACGAGAATAATTCCTGAGTGCAGATCCAGGAGTAACCTCTGAGCATCAACAGGTGTGGGCCCCCCCCTTACCCCCACCCCCTAAAAATGATCAATGACCCCAAGCAAAAACAAACAAACAAAAAACAGGATTCAAAATGACTAGGTCAAAGGGAAACTTTAAAATCATTTTCTGGGTCAGAGGAATAGTACAGCAGGCAAGCACTTGCCTTGAGCACACAGGGTCCCCCGTGCGCCTCCAGGAGTGATTCCTGAGCACAGAGCCAGGAGCAAGCACTTGCTGGTTCTGGCCCCCAAACACATTCAAATGAAGAAATATCATTTTCTGAGGGTTCCCGGGCTCCAGGCTCAGACAGAACATCCTGGTGCCACCACAAAGAGGCCACCAGAGGACTGCAGCTAGTGCACGCACGTGCCGCCATGAATGTGTGCGTGCAAGTACAGGTGAGTCACAGCAAGTGTCAGTGGAAGCCCTTAAATAAACAAAAACCGGGGGCATGAACCAGGTTCTGAGTGCAGGGACATACTAATTTCATACATTTTACACATAGCTCACTACATGCCACTCATTTACAGTGACCGGATTCTCTGTGTACTTACTTCTTTCCTGAGTTCATTGAGGCTCTGACTGATCTTCAGAATAGTGAGTTCCAGTTCTTCAGTAATGCTTTTTGTTTTCTTGTTTTGCTAAATGATTTTTAAAAGTATAGATAGAGTGTTAGCCCATGTTTTCACTGGCCAGTCTAATCTTACCTGAGCTAAAAATTATAAAATGGTAATATTCTCTGAACAATAAGAAAAGTGTGTATCTATGTGTGTATACATATACATATACATATACATATACATATATTATACATATATATACATATGTGTTGTCTTTTTGGGTCACACCTGGCAATGCTCAGAAGTTACTCCTGGCTCTGCACTCAGGAATTACTCTGGCAGTGCCCTGGGGACCATATGGAATGCGGGGATAGAACATGGGTCGACTGCACACAGGGCGAACACCCTACCCACTGTACTATTGCTCCAACCCCAATAAAAGTATATTTAAACGTTTTTTATTCATATATGGTTAAACTAGAAAACAGAATTTGCATTGTTTAGTTATATTTTCCTACTTTACAAACCAGTGAATGTGCTTTTTAGTTTTTATTTGTTCATTTTTTGGAAGGATCAAACCTGGCAATACTCGGGGATTACTCCTGGATCTACACCCAGAAATTACTCCAGATGGTGCTTGGGGGGACAATGTGGGAGGGATAGAACCTGGGTCACAAGGTGCAAGGCAAGTACAGCCTTCTTACCCATTCTAGCCTTTTCTCAAAGAAATCATTCTGGTCTGCCATGACACATTTTCAGGTTGACAACTTAAAAGTTCCCCTTAAGCAAGTTCCAAGAAGACTGGGCTCATTATTCTCACCACTAAATCCCCATCACTTGGCACAATGCAAGGCAGGTGCAAGTTCTTCAAATGTGGGGCTGAAGCAATAGGACAGTGGATAGGATGCTTGCCTTGCATGCAGCAACCCAGGTTGGAGCGGGCATCCCGTATGGCCCCCTGAGCACCACCAAGAGTGAGTCCTGAGTGCAGAGCAAGAAGTAACCTCTGACTGCTGCTGCGTGTGGCCCAAAAACAAACAAAAAAGCTGACCTCCTGGCGCTAGAAAGATAGTCCAGCAGGCAGGGGCACTTGCCTGGCATCAGCTGACTCCTGGCACCCCATATGTTCCTGGGGCCTGCCAGGAGGGATGTCTCAAGTAAGTCCCAAACAATGCTGGGCGTGGGCCCAAAACAAAACAGAGAAAAACAATAAAAGTTCTTCAAACAAACGGATGAAGGTTAAATGCCA
>JAJIBD010004879.1:0-2500 GCA_021461705.1 Cryptotis parvus
CATGCATTTAATATTTATTGACAATAACAAATTTTCTCTAGCACTATTATAGACAATGAAATTATAAAACATGAGGAACAAATTTATAACCAAAAGTAGTTCACAAACAACAGAGAAACTTGCCTACAAGACTTGAATGACGCAATTCAAGCATGACCTTTAGCCTTGTGCTTTTTGGCATCTAAGAAGTGGGGTTGGACTAATGAATACTCATGGGTTGAAAAAGAAGTTTGTGTTGATATGGAAACTAGCTGTTGTATGTCACTAGGTTCATAACAATGATGTTTATTTCTATGCTATCTTTTTCTTTTTTGTTGTTTTGAGGAGCACACTAGGCAATGAGGGGCTTTCCCTGGTTCTTTGCTGAAGTATCACACCTGCAGGTGTTAGGGATTGAGCCTGGGTGACGTGCATACAAGGCATGTACCTTGCCTGCTGTATTATTTCTCTGGTCATTACGTAATCTTTTAACCAATTCTTTTTGTCTTATGTTAGAAGACTATATTTCTCCAAAATATATAGCTAACATATTTCTCAAGGCCCAGCTCAAATTAATTATTTTTTATGGAATTTTCTCTGAGCTTTCTGCACTTTTACTCGAAGCTATGTTATAAATCATTATTTTAATACTTTAAACATGTTTTTATTCCTTTCCTTCAACATTGCTTGACTTAATTGTTTAAAAAAATCCTTAGATGTTTTAGTCTGTTTCTTTTTTTTTTTAATTTGGGCTACATACAGTGGTGCTTAAAGTTTAGTCTTGGCTCAGTGCTCAGGGATCGCTCCTGCTTGAACTCAGGCACGCATGTGGTGTTGAAGAATGAACCCAGGTCAGTCACATGCAGGGAACCCCCTATGTACTGTACTGTCGCTCCAACTCCTAAAAACATTCCCTGGGAAAATCAAATATTCCTGAATCTCTCTCAGAATCTACTTGTAGGGCAGCTGACCTAAACCAAGCATACTTACTAGGGATTGAGATTATAATCTGCTTCTAATTATATATTTGATTGATTAACTTAAATCTCTACTCAATCTTTGCACCTACAAATGCAGTTGAAAGAAGCATTTTCTGAGAGAAGAAATTGAAACTACAGAAAATAGCAGTTACCTACACAATAAATACATCTCTTAAACAGGGTCAGAGAATTTGTTCTTTTAAGTGCTGACTGTTTAGCTTATTTGTGAGGAGGAATGACAGAATTTTTTAATATGATGCTGTAAGTATTTTCTGCGGGTAAATTATGTTAGAGTTGAAGAGGATTTCTCATTTCAGTAAGCAGGTAGGATTTGGGGTTGTTGAATGCAGGAGAGGAAGGATCATCTTTGGAGGAGAGCTGACTAATATCCATATTTGGAAAGACTAATTCTGGGATTTGGGATGGTAGTTAATAATTAGGCCGCTAATTTGCAAATGTGTGAATAACCCACAAAGTAAGGTTTGATCTGTCTAACAAAAAGAAACACCTCAGGTATAGACAAACAAAAGAAACACCTCAGATATAGACAAAAGAGACTGAAGTAGAAAAATGGTATCTCACCCATTTTCTAAACAGAGCTTAATTCTCAGACACAATTATGTCAAAAAAGAAGGTTGAGAGGTGAACAACAGCTCTTTAAATAAATATCCTCTCATTATATTAAAATTACTCATTGAGTATTTTTATAGATTATAAGCAGCCAGAAAATTCTTGACACAAAAAAAGCAATCCTGTAAATTAAACTCTAAGATGCTTTGGTGATTGTCACTTGTCTTCCCATTGTTCATCGATTTGTGCGAGTGGGCTCCAGTAACATCTCCATTCCATGGGAATGAGGTCCATTATTGTTACTGGTTTTGGCATATTGAATACACCACAGGCTTGCCAGGCTCTGTCATACCAGACAAAAATCTCAGTAGTCTAGATCGCAGAAGTAGCTATCTAAGCCACCAAGCACTATAGTATTTGATGATTGGGGTGGGTGGGGATTTTTTATAGATTTGAATGAGAATTGAAGTTTAGACTGGAATAGGAGATGATTTGGGTTTTTGGAAACCAAAACATACTATTAGCTAAAAGATTAGATCCAAGTTTCCTGAGTACATAGTTGAAGTAAATATAACATTCACCTGGAAGAAGTCCAGAATTACTCCCTCAACAGAAGAGATAAGAAAAAATGAAAATGCCACAAATGTTTCAAAGAGTGTGGCAATTCCATTGAGCTGCTTTAAACATCTGTTTTCTGCATAAAAATACAGGTGTTACACAGCGAGGGTAAGAGACAGTTGTCTGTGTTTCTTTACTTGTCAAACCTGGTGTCAAACCTGGTGGTTTGACATCCCGCGGCCACATAGGCCCCATGGCCAAGTATTTCTGTGAGCTTTTCTACATTGGATTATCCTACTTACCTGAATCAGAAGGTCATGGTTATGATCTTATTATTTTAAAGAAAGGTTATCTTACCTATTACAAAAATATTTTTAATTGCTTGTGACTTGCTGCCTAGCCATAGAAAAGAC
>JAJIBD010004879.1:5000-16206 GCA_021461705.1 Cryptotis parvus
AGTGTAGGTACAAAAGGCTGTGGATTTTAAAAGCACAAGAAGTTCTTATTAAGAACTTTAGTTATAGAACAATTTCCTTCCAAGCAATCTCAATTTGCATTTGCATTAGAGTATTATAATAAGTATGGTAACATGGAAAGAAGCCTAAGCAGGCATTGCTTAGCAATAGTTTTTAACTAGACTGTGGATTTGGTGTATGTCTAACATATTGTAATAAAACACACAGAAGTGTTTGAATACAGAGATCTGTATACCTTTATTTTCTTTTCCGATTCTTTTTCAGTACTGTGATTTGTATCATTAATAGTAGCAGGGTCGAGGCAAGCAATGGTCCAATTCTACAGCCATGTTCTCTATCACTATCATTCTACCAATGTTCTTAGGTTCCTTCCCAGTGACCCCCTTGACACATTCATTTTTTTTAAATGTAATCACAGTAATTTGGGTCAGTGTTTACAAATGTTAACATGGGTTTGAAAGTTTCCTCACCTTACTGCCATCATTAATGGAAACTTATAGATAACAAAATTCTGTGGCACTATATTCTTTATCTAAATTTATGGAAAGAGACTTCAGGTAATATCACAAAATATCTTGCATGCTTTACATATTTTCTTATTGCTTTAAAATTTTCATGAATGTGACATACCTATGGGGCAAACAAGACCTCTTAAAATTTATAGCTAAATTATCCTATCCATCCACTAATGGCCTTGTAGCATATTTTAATAATATTGCTTTAATAATTTTACTTATGTTTAGAACAATTTATCAAGTTTATTGACTTGATATTAATTTTGATTTTCAAAATAAAATTTATATTATTATTATTTTATAATAATAATATAAATTATTATCATAATAATAATTTAGAGACAGACATGGGGCAGAGCTGCTACTTGCTCTCCCTGTGCCGCTCACAAGGCGCCCAGGAGGGATGGCGGGTTCAAGCCCTGGCCGCTACCCCAGCAAAGCCTTGCAACAAGCCAGACGACCCCCACTCCATGAGGGCCTCCATTTTCCACATCCGGCCTTCTCTCTCGTCAGGACTCCACCCAGCAGACCAGCCTATCACAGCCTGGCTGGAGCGGCCGCGTGGTTCATCAATAAATGCTGTACTTAGAGATGACTACAAGAGTATGCTACCTGCACGGCAGAGCCTGGCAAGCTACCCGTATACCAGTAACAATTTAGACCTCATTCCGGAATGGATTGATGCTCTTTATGTTCCTGGAGCAAGCAGATGCCCTTGGGCTCTACTAGCATGAGACAGGACATATGGAGATGTTACTGGGGCCCGCTCGAGCAAATAGATGATAAACGGGAAGACAGTGACAGTGATTATTATTATTTTAGTTTGGGACCACACCCAAACTAAAATAATAATTCAGAATTGTGTTCTGGGTTCAGAACTTATTCTGGGTTCTGACCTTAGGGATTACACCGGCAAAGCTATGAGTGCCATGCGGAGTGGGAGGGATTAAACTGATCAATTGCATGCAAGGCAAGTGCCCAACCCACTATAATATACCTCCAGTCCCTGAAATTTATTTTAATATACAGTTTAATTTACATTATCAATGGAGATCATAATAGCAAAAAATATATAGTTTGTACTTATTACTTACCTAGCAATCTTACAATTTAGATTTTAAACTTCCCATTCCTGATTGGTTGAGCTTAACAATATTCACTTTGAAATAAAAATGCTCAGAAACTCTCCAGTTAAGGACAAAGTTAATTTAAAACTTGCATATTTGTATCATAATAAAATATGTGGGAGAGAAAGATTAAAATAAAGAATAATTTTAGAGCTGCTTTCAGAAAGTTTTAAGTGTAAGAATATCAAATCACAGTTTAGATAGGTCAGTAATAAGAGAACATCAAAAATATTATAGCTAGCACTAATAGGATTAGAACTGTGTTTTAAAAAAATGAAACTACATCTCTCTTCCTCTTATTTTACACATTGTGGCTAGCCCTGCAGATATTTAGAGTTTATCACTTAAGTCTCTTTGTGTATATTCAGAGAGAGAGAGAGAGAGAGAAAGAGAGGAAACTGGGGAACCTGCTATTAAGGCGGCCTGGGGGCGGGAGGGGAGGGGTACATTGGTGGTGGAAATGGGGCACTGGTGGAGGGATGGGTGCTGGAATACTGTACCAAGAACCAATTATGAACACCTTTGTAATTGTATGTTTCACGGTGGTATAATAAAAAAATTAAAAAATAAATAAAAAATAAAAAAAATGAAACTAAAAGCTAGTGGGGTTAAATCTAGAGTGTGAGAAGATTAGTAAAATTGACCAGTAGAAACTTTCAGTGGACCCAGTGAGAGTTAGAAAAACTGAGAAGAAAATGACACTTTATGATTACACAATGGTTTGTAAATGGATTTCTTTCTCATTTGCTCAGCTACACCATTTAGCATGAAAGGCAAATTCTAAACTTAAATCTTTTATGAAATTTACATGAACTAAGGGAATAAGTCATTTGCTTATATATAAGGAATTGAATGAACAGAAGCCTTTTTTTTTTGCCTTTTTTGGGTCACACCCAGCAATGCTCAGGGGTTTCTCCTGGCTCTGCACTCAGGAATTACTCCTGGCGGTGCTCGGGGACCATATGGGATGCTGGGGATAGAACCCAGGCCGGCACAGGCCGGCCACATGCAAGGCAAACGCCCTACCCGCTGGGCTATAGCTCCGGCCCACAGAATCCTTTTTGACTTTGGTTATATTTTGCTTAAAAAGAAAAGTGTGTGCAATAAAATAACTATATACTGGCAAATGATTACCATTAAATAATTATAAATGATTATTTAATACATGGTAGGTGGTGAGTGCATTGGTTGATAAGTAATGGTAAATGATTGTCATTTATTTATTGCTAAACGGCAAAGACATACATTTGGCTTGTTGAGAAAGGGTGACTGTTAGCTGAGAAAACGTTTCTGCAGAAAAGTACCTGTGGGGTAGAGAAATGGGGAGACTGCTTCGTTTTCTATGTATCGAGAACAAAGCCTACCACACTTCTGTCTCAATCCCATTCTCTTTTTCAATACCGGGATCAAACCCAGGTTTCTTTATGCCAAGCATGCAGGTTATCAATGAAGCACACCCTTGCACCTCCGTCTCAAATACTCTACAGGGAGTACAAGCAACTATCTGGGAGCTATGTACTACATGGGAATAATATGTAAAGTGATCATGACCATAGCAAGTCATGACCTAAAGCAAATGCCAATAACCACAATATTAAAACACTAAAAAAATTAGACTCCATGGGAAATCACATTACAAATCAACACAACAATGGATAAAAATTTGGACTCCTATACATTTCCAAGGCTAAGTCAAGAGGAAACAGAGCCCCAGAAAAAATAGTAACTTTCATAAAACCTGAAACATAATTAAAAGACCCTCTGCAAACAAGCCCACATGAATTTATTAGTGAGTTCTTCCAAACCTTTACTGAAGGCCTTAATAGAAGAGTCTTATTTCTTCAATTGTTTTAGGGTTCTTCCAGCAAATTGAAGAAATAAGAATCTTCCAAAAGAATTTCTATGAGGCAAGCTTATCTGAGTCCAAAGCAGGCAAAGACTTCACTAAAAAGTAATTAATACTATAAGCCTAAAACTCTGTAAATACAGATGCTTTAATCAGAAAATATTAGCAAATAGAATCTAACAATACTTCTAAAAAGTTCTGCACCCAGTAGATTTTGTCTTTCAGATGCAAGGATGGTTTAATACATGCAAGTTAATCAATGTAATTCACCATATCAGTATGAGGCAATTAAATCGCATAATTGTATTAAAAGGCAGAGAAATCATTTGGCAAGTTCTAAGACTCATGATAAAATTTCTCAAAAAATGATGATAGAAGGAAATTCATTCAAATAGAGAAAGTCATTTGCCATGAGTCTACAACAAACATTCAATGCTGAAAAACCATTTTCCCTCTGAGAAAATGCATAGCACAAGATTAACTACATTCACCACTACTACTTAAAATTGTATTAGAAGTCATTTCCATAGCAACTAGGTAAGAAAAGAGATGCTGAGATCATTCAGATTCAAAAAGAAGTCAAGTTATCGTTAATTACAGATGTCATGATGCTATACTTAGAAAGCCCTGCAGACTCTACAAAAACCTCTTAGAAACAATCAACTTGTACAATAAAGCAGCAGGCCACAGACAGAAACAGAATGAGAACAAAATAGAAGAGAGAGAGATTTATAAAACATTTCTGCTCACAATTGCACTGCAAAAAATCAAGTACCTGGGTATCTCTGTAGCAAAGTGAAAGATGTGCAAAGGAAACGATTGCTACTAAGATAACAAATACAAGGAAATGGAAACACATCTTCTGGTATTGAATTTTAAAAGGATTAATATTGTCCAAATGAAAAGTCTGCTAAAACATTAAACTGAACTTAAAGGTTCAGTGCAGTCTGTAAGAAAAATATCCATGCTTTATTATGGATGGACCATACCCAGATGTTCTCATGGTTTAATTCTGGCTCTGCTCAGGCATCACTCCTACTGGGGCTCAGAGGATTAGATGGGGTGCAAGGATAGAATCTGGGTTGGCTATGTGCAAGACAAATGACGTGCTCTTAAAATTTATGTGGAGGAATAACTCCCCTAACTCCCCTACCCACCCTTACACACAGACCAAGAAGCCAAAGTATTATTAGGAAAAAGATGGTGGGATGCTTCTCTTTTGTGACTTTAACTTATACGATAAAGCACACAGTGTTTTACTTGAAACAAAACCGGTTCTCAGAAATATGGGATATACACTATAGCTAGAATCTGGAAACAACCTAAATGCCCGAGAACAGAGGACTGGCTAAAGAAACTGTGGTTCATCTACACTATGGAATACTATTCAGCTGTCAGAAAAGATGAAATTATGAAATTTACCTGCAAATGGATGGACATGGAGACTATCATGCTGAGTGATATTAGTCAGAAGGAAAAGGACAGATATAGAATGACTGCATTCATTAATAGGATATAAATAGATACCAGTGTTTTACTAAATGTGGGAAATGGTAATGGCAGATTAAAACTCACCATTGAATATACACAAAGAGACTTAAGTGATAAACTCTAAATATCTGCAGTGCTAGCCACAATGTGTAATACAAGAGGGAGAGAGATGCAGAGACAGAGAGAGAAAGAGAGGAAACAGGGCTACTTGCTATTGAGGCAGCCTGGGGGTGGATGGGAGGGGGTGGGGTACATTGGTGGTGGAAATGGGGCACTGGTAGAGGGATGGGTGCTGGAATACTGTATTACCAAGAACCAATTATGAACACCTTTGTAATTGTATGTATCACAGTGGTATAATAAAAAAATTTTTTAAAAAATTAAAAAAAAGAAATATGGAATATATTTGAAAGTTCAGAGCCAGATCCACATGTCTATGGACAGCTAATCTTAAACAAAGGAACCTACCTACTCATTAATTGGAGCAAAGAAAACCTCATCAATAAGTGGCGGTAAAAAATTGGTCACTCACATATAAAATAGTAAATTCAGACCTTTTTCACACCATGTGTTTAGTTCAAAATGAGTTAAAGACCTTGATATCAGTCCTAATTCCATAAATCATTTTGAGGTAACCATAGGCAGAATTCTTTATAACACTGCATCTACAACTATCATCAGGGACTCAGTGCCGGGGCCAAGAAAACAGAAACAAAGTTAAAGAAATGCAACTTATGTAAAACTAAGAAGCTTCTGCACCACATGGACAATAAGAAAAAATTAAAAGAAACCTCACAGACTTTGAAAAAATATCACCTCAACACTCATCTGACAACGGATTACTATCCAAGGAGAGAATGCACTTGTAAAACTGAAGAAAAAGAAACCAACCAATCAAAACTGAGAAGAGATGAATGGAAGACGTACAGACTTAAAACAGGAATATGGAAAAACTCTCTGTACCACTAGTTATCAAGGAATCTAGAATAAAAACAATGAGTAGCAGCTAACACCAAAAAGAGGTAAACACATATGAAAAACAAAGACAACCAGTGTTGGCAAGGATGTGGGGAAAGAACTTTCATCACTGCTGGTGTGGTATTTTTGACTACTTCAACTTTTCTAGTAACAGTGTGAACGCTTCTAAAACAAGAAAACTTGAGCTTCTATGTGAGTCATAAGATTATTTTATTGATATTAATCCAAAGGGTCTGAATATTCTATTTCAGAAAGGCATCTCTGCCCCTATATTCATTGTGGGTACAGTCATCACTTGATCACTTGGTTGGTATTTCCATGCCATACTTTTTTCCAAACCATAGCAAAGAATTAACTTGCTATATAAAAAAATTATCCAGCATGAACCTAATTAAAAAAAATCAAATCATTAAATCATAAAGACACTACAGGAGTTAAGGTGTTTTTCTTGCATGCAGCTCACCCTGTTTTGAATTCTGGCGCCACATATGGTCCCCTGAACAGTGCGATGAGTGATCATGAGCACAGTGATTGGAATAAGCCATAAGTATCAACAGTTGGTAACAGAAACCATAATAATACTAATTCCATTTGGGAGTCCAAACTAAACTCATATTTAAAAAAAGATAAATGCCCAGAAATTGTCAAAAGTAAATTCTCTCTTCATTCACATTTATCTCTTTATGAAGATGAGATTGATATTATCATTAATCTATCAACTAAAGAGAGGAAAAAGCGCAATAGCAAATGATTCTGAGGCATTGAAAATTCTCAAATAAAGAAAATTCTTTGAGCCAGAGCAATAGTACAGAAGGTAGGAATGTGATCATCTTTAGTTTAATCACCAGCATACTACATGGATGCCTGAGCACTCCACGAGTAATTTCTGAGTGCAGAACCAGGAGTCACCCTTGAACATCACTGAGTGTGACCCAACAAGAAAAAGGAAAAAAAAATATTCTAGGCAAAATCATTATTAAGCATTTGTCTCTCTGAAAGTCTGTAAAGTGGAAAGTTTGCATTTGATACATTGATTCAAAAGTATTGATTAATATATATGTGACAGACTATATTTTTAATGCTGGATACATAGAAAAATATAAGATGTAAGCCCTCAAAATTCTTCTGTTATAATGCTAACAGAATGATAAACTCATAAAGCAATGCCTTATAGATAAGTTAGTGCACAAGTTAAATCAGATTCCCAGACAAAGGCGTGAGAGTCAGTTATCAGAATCCGGTATAGTAACATTTTCAGCCTCATTGACAATTACCAGAGAACTGTTGTCATTCTTTTAGTCCAAAACGAAATTGAAATCTTTGTAATACTGCTAAAGTAAAGTGACCAAAATTCCTATTTGCCCATTTAATGTTTTATTAGACATGAAGTATCTTGTTTCACACATTTGTTATTCCCCAAATACTCAATAGATTACTCAAAGGTTAGTTTAGCCTTAGATTGCAAAAATCACAGTATGCTAGCATATTAGGCTCCAGCTTTAGACTTCTAGCAATAATTAAAATACATATATTATTTTAGAATCTCTCTTTCAAATCACAAAAAAGGCAGAATCTTCTCTTTTGTCTCTTGATAATGAAAACGAACATTTAAAAAAATATAGCAGACACCCAAGAAAACAAATAGGTCTGAGTGTCTGAATTATTTCTTATGATCTCTGTGCCACCCTAGAATAGAGTCTGAACATATTAATTGCCCATAAGTATTTGGAGACTCAGAAACAGTACCAGGCATAAGTTTCATATATTCCTATTCTTGCATTTTTTATAATTTGATGTCTTGTCACTGTAAGTGCACTCATTTATTTCTGCTCAGTATACCATGTCACTTAAAATGAAGTTGGAAAAATATCAATGTATTTCACAAAATACTTAAATTGATGTTATCACTTTGCTAGTGGATCGATCTCAGTGTGATTTCCACTTCATTTTTCTATTTCAAAAACATTCAAAATTTTATTAGTGAGAAATATTATTCAAATATCTCAGGTCCTTTGTACATGTTCTTGAAAGTATCCTGAGAAGAAGATACAAAGAGAGAGAGAAGTGACTGCCATAGAGGCAGAGGGGTGGAGGGAGAGAAACTGGGGACATTCACTTGTATCACTTGTATCACTAGTCTTCCAGTTGATCATCCATTTGCTCTAGCAGGCACCAGTGACATCTCCATACGTTCTGTCACATGCTAGTGTAGCCCAAGGGCATCTGCTCTCTCCAGGAACATGAAGAGCCTCAAACCATTCCTGCAAGTCATGGGAATGAAGTCTATATTTGTTACTTTTTTTTTTTTTTTTGCATATCAAACATGACACAGGTAGCTTGCCAGGCTCTGCTATGTGGGTGGGATATTCTTGTAGTAACCTCTCATCTTGTGCATTTATTGATGAACCAATGGGGAAAGATCAGCCTTTCTGCTGGGTGGAGCTCTGATGAGCTATGGAGTCCAGATTTTGAAAATAGCAGCCCTCATGGTTTGGGAGTTCCTCTGGCTTCTTGTAAGGCTCTGCTGGGATGGCGGGGTCAGGGCTAGAACCCGCCTTCCCTCCTGGGCATCTCATGATCAGCTGGGCACAGGGAGAGCCAGTAGCAGCTCTGCCCCATCTGTATCCTAGACTACTGGGGGCATTACTGCTGTGAAATTTACACTGATGGAAATGATGGGTGTTGTAACATATGAATAAAACCCAATCATGAACACCTGTAACTGCATCTCACAGTGATTCAAATAAAATAATTATAAATATACATAGGGCCATACTATACATAGAACCATACAAACATATTCTACTCATGGAATGCATAGAATGTGTATGTGAATAATGATTTTTACTTACATGCTGAAATATGAAACCAATATATATTTCCTGTCATTTTGCCTTCATAGAATGTTCATATTTATGGCAGGTTACCTCCTGAAATCCCCACTTAAAGACACACAGCGGGCCGGAGCGATAGCCCAGCGGGTAGGGTGTTTTGCTTTGCACGGCCTGCCTGTGCCGGCCTGGGTCCGATCCCCGGCATACCATATGGTCCCCGAGCAGCGCCCAGGAGTAATTCCTGAGTGCAGACCAGGAGTAACCCCTGAGCATCGCCGGGTGTGACCCAAAAAGCAAAAAAATAAATAAATAAATAAATAAATAAATAAATAAATACACACAGCATTTTGTTCTCATTTCTGAAATTAGAAGTGGAAATCATATACTGTCTGGAGTTGAATAGTTTTTAAAATAGCTGTCTCATGTTACACAATTATAATGACATTAGCATTTAACTTTTTGGTGACCATAGTTGTTGAATTTACCAGCATTAGAAATAAACATAGCAATGAACTCATTGAAATTTCAGAACTTATCATAGTTTCCTCTGCCCTTCTCCGAATAGAGTAACTGTCATCACGAGTCTACTGTTTCATACAGTTAGTAGCAGAGAAGTATTTATATTAAAGAGTTGAAAATAGATAATTATTTATTCAGTGGTCAAATTGTGTCTTGAGATAATGCAGAAGGTAGATCTGACATGCAGAGCACCTGTAGGGAGGAAAACCTTGAAGGTACAACATCAATAGTTGCTGATTGCTGCTGGTCTCTGAACACCATTGCATTTCGTTTTTTGAAAACAAGTGTCTCTGCTATGTAAATTCTCTCATATATAAATGACAAATTGGAACATAATATCAGTATACAGAGAACACATTGCATAATGATTTTTCATAGTTTTATTCTTAACAGAATGGCGTAATATATCAACAAGGCAAAACAAAGAAAAAATGCAGATTGTATCCATTTTGACTAATGGTACATATTGAAATTGTTTGTCAGATGAAATATGATGTATTTTTTTTTACACTCATGAGATTCGGGTTCTTCAATTCTTCCTTGCACTTGATCATTTCCACCAAGTCACCATTAGGGAAATTTTAAAGTAGGCTTTACATTTATAAATGCGTGTATTCATTAGTATTTCATTTTTTTTTTTTTTTTGCTTTTTGGGCCACACCCGGCGGTGCTCAGGGGTTACTCCCTGGCTCTGCACTCAGGAATTACTCCCTGGCGGTGCTTGGGGGACCATATGGGATGCCGGGGATTGAACCCGGGCCGGCACAGGCCGGCCGCATGCAAGGCAAACGCCCTGCCGCTGGGCTATCGCCTCCGCCCCTCATTAGTATTTTCAACATATCGACTTTACTGATATTTGCCAAGAAAAATATAAAAAGAAAATTAGATCTCCTGTGATTACAAACAAATAAAAAAAGTGTTTTTGAATGGCTTGTTTTCTGTCAAAGCTTATTCTTCTCTCATTTTACTTTAGAAAAGATAACTTTCAGAACATAATATTTCATTACAGCAAGAATACCTTGCTGCAGGACTCCTAAGGGCCACTGCATCTGCTCTGAATTGCCACCTGCAAATCACTTCGTAGATAAGGGGGTAGTCTAAATGTGGCAGTTTATCTGACCATGTATGCTGTACTAGCTGGTATAAATATTCTCCATGCTACCACAATCATCGTGGGACTAGCTAGATCTTACCAGCATATTAGTCTGGCCACGTAGGACCCCTAAGTAATTAGACCAGAGAGAAATGCTGTTTGCTTCCAAACAAACAAGCATGACTCCCTGATATACTCAAAAGCAACTAAAATACAAAACTACAATGAAGTAGATGAGACTTGTGAAGGCTTGGAGAAATATTTAACTGGCATTAGTATTAGTCTTTGGTACAGAGACATGCCCTCTCAGAAACCCCCTTCCCTACCCTATAAAGGCATTTCCAGGCAGATCTTGGCTCAAAACATTAGCATACTAAAGGGCCTAGGTGAGGTGCAGGGAGGGATTACCTAAGGGCATTTGACCCTCCCTGCTTTCCATAACAGTGGGAGGAAGGTCTGAGTTGCAGGGGTATAAACTAGCCTGTTTCCTCTCTCGGGCGTGCTTCTTTGTGGGCTCTCTCTTTGTGAGTGCTCACCCTTCTTGGAAGTCTTGTCTTCTCCTTTTTTACAGGCCTTTACACGTGGTGGCCGCCATCTTGGCCTACACGTGGCTGAGGTTCTAGCCTGGAATCCTAAGCACCGGCTTTTCCTTTTGCTGATTTGTATGCCTGAACCTGTGATAAGTAAAGCCTTTTAAAACTGCATTGGATTCCTGAGTTTTCATCCATTCCTCGCCGGTTTCGGAGGTAGAAGGGAACTCGCTTCCGACACTGTCGGGACCCGC